>OMLI01060210.1:7535-18171 GCA_900302605.1 Rondeletia loricata
TATTAAAATGTTTTAGTGTCTCATGCCTCTAGTTCATTTACAGTTGCCTATTTTGATTTACATGGATTACCAGGTTTAATAAAGCTTTTTAGTGTCTTTTTTTAACACACACACACAATAATTATTGGCGAGTGGAAAAATAACAGCTTTATCTCCTGTGCACTTCTTTTTAAAAGTGCAGTGCCACGCTGGTAGCATAGTTTAATGGGAACTTATAAAATAAACTCACTGAGCTGACCAGCTCCCCCATGCACATAAAAAAGTCCTGTGGATATAGAAAGCAATTGACTTTTACCTGCCTTCTTCAGGGGAAGAGGGAGGATAGGGATGGCTTTCCACAAATATCACCTCCCCTCTAATGTTCCTCTTTCTCTGGCTGCTTCTATAAAAGATACGGAGGGATGAACCGGGGAAACTTACTGCAGAGTTCTGGCTCAACTCCAGAGATTTATTTGCCCGCGAGACAGAGGGAGATAACACATGTTTAGTGGATGATTCTGTACCACGCTTGCTAGGATCGCACTCTACTAGCCATCGCTCAGTATAAATTTACTGTCTTGTTATTTCATTTAGCAGGTGTCTTCAGATTGTCTATGTTTCTCATTGTGAATAACTCCTTCCACGATATTCATTTTTGGTCTTGGCTAGGTTAGGTTCAGTATCATGTAAACTTTGCCTAAATGTATTTCAAATGCTGTCTTTCCATGTTTCAGGATGCAGAGACCCGCTTTGAGGATCAGATCAGTAAACTGGTGTTGGCGAATCAGGAGCTGGAGTGGCTGAAGGTATGGCTGGGCCTAGGTGGCTCCACATCAGCATGTTTAATTTCTACTCTCCAAGTGCTTAGATAGTTGGTCACTCAATACAATACAGCAGGTACTTGTATGCTCATTTAACAAATGTTACATTTTAATATTTTTTCATTTTATAAATTATTGATCATCAGTCATTTTAGATTTATTTAGTCTTTTCTTGTGCGGCAGGAATCCTTACAACATCAAATTGAAACAATGGCAAACCAGCACACAGAGTCACTCACCATTGTTAAGAAGCAGGTGAATTTGTAAGGTTACAGTTTGTATATCCGAACTAAGACCTTTAACTTTATGCTGATAATGAAAACCTTGTGAATAATTTCTGTCCTTTTCTTAAGTTTCAGGCCAAGGTAAGAGGCATTGAGGGGGAAAAGGTATGAAGAGCTTATTCCCAAAAATGTCAACTTGATCTTGATAGTATTTCATTCAATTGATATTTTTTGTGGCATAGTAAATTCAGTCATATTTTAGTTGCACAATCTTGGCCCTTACAGTGAATTCCTTTCTCCTGTGCTTTGTTATTTATTGCTTATTTTCGGACAAAAAAGGAACACAACATACACAATAATAACTTTACATTTTAGGGAAAACTCCAGCTCAGTGTTGAGTTGAAAGACAAGGAGATTAACAGCTTGAAAGAAGAGCTGAAGTTGCTACAGGTACTGAGATGTAAAACACTCTCTCTCACACACACACACTCACTCACCAGCACATGCACCCATGCTCACACAATCACCTTTCCTCTCTATAAGATACATCAACATTTGGTCCAAAAAACAGATTTTCCCAATTCCCATTGAACTTGAACTGTTGTAAGAGATTGTCCAAGACAAAGCACCATTTTCTGGAAAGTTATGTCCATTCTATTTAATCTAATTCTATGCAGCAAAAACAGCGATCCAATGACCAGATCCCACGACCAGAGTCAAGGGCGTATGGTGTTCGTGCGTAGGCCTGACCCAGTCTGGGCCCGAGAGTGTTAGTCTGTAGGCTTGACACTGCAGAGGTGATATACTGCCATCCCCACGGTCCGCTGCACTTTACAGCCCAGCCGCGTTATTGAGACAATAGAGACCGTTTTTGATATTCTATCTGGGAGACACTGACTGCGGTGCTTGGCTAAATTGAGACACGGTTGTGTTGGTTGTCGTAACACGGTCTGGTGGATTCCCTTAATTTAACACATTTTCAAATCAGTGGCAGTTGGGATTAAAGTGATTTAATTGCCATGTACTTTAAGATCTGCTGAATTACAAATTTGAGCTCTATGCATATTGTTCCCTTAATCCATAATCAAATGCTGGTACTTTTATCATAGCAGCTACCGGTAATATATACTGGCTAATGAAATGCTGGTTATTAAATACCTGGTCCAAAAAAGCTGATTACATTGCTGGCATTCTATCATGTACAAGATTCAGTGCACACACGACTCTAAAGTGCTGGAGGGGCAACATGTAATCACAGAGGCCCAGAAGAAAGTAAGAAAGTTTACATTTTATTCATTGCAAAACATCTGTGCCATCTGACATACCCAAACAGAGTGAAGGTCTTTTAGGATTTTCTTTTTAGTTTTATTTTTCAAGTTCTTACTGTTCATCATTATACATGGAGCGTATTCTATAAAATATATACCCCATATACTAACAAATATTTGTATCCAATTTGTATAAAATCTGGCCTCACAAATACTCATAAAACCATCGAATATAGAACTGCATAGAACTGATATCTATGTAGCATGTTGATAAAGGTTGCAAAGTTTTAATGATGAAACATTAGACTATGTGCCAATATAAGTAAAATATTTAAAGGCCCTATATGTAAGTTTTCGGCCGAAATTAACATTCATTTTGCGTTTTTTATTGCCAATGAGTGAATTCTCCATAACTAATGAGAACTAATGACACCAGCCTTGTCTCTTTCTGTTCAGCCGTTCAGTCTCTGTATGAGCAGGACTGTGGAGGAGTCGGGCCGACATTTCTCGGAAAATTTACCGGATGTGACGTTATGCGCGTTACCGAGCCTGCCTCTCACACACACACACACACGGGGCACGCACGAGCCAGGAGCACGTGTAAGAGACTGACTGCAGTTCCCCTAACGGCCACTGTCATACACTGTGTCAGTAAGAGTAACAACTTACATATAGGGCCTTTAACAAAAAAAATTCTGTCTGTCGTATACAGAATTGAGATGTGCCGTCTTGGTTTAATGTGCAGAAAAGCCTGTCATCGATAATGGCCTGTCGTAACGTCTCCTTATTTTCATTTTTTAAGCAAATAAATCCATTAACATCTATCAGAAGTTTTACTTCCTGACTTTGACCTCGAGAAAAAGGGTGGAAAACCTCCCTCAACGTTGCACTGGGTAACCGGTAATGCTAGGGTCATCAGGATGAAAACCTATACCTTGTTGATCTATACCTTGTTGATTTTCTTTTACTGCTGTTTTACAGTTGTTCAAGTACAGTTTGGAGAAGAAATCAAGCGAGCTGGTAAGGAAGGATTTTCCAATTATACAAATTGTTGACAGAGGACGGGTGGGAGTGAGAGAAATTAAAAGAGGAGGATGAGGAGATGGAGAGATGGTGCAAAGGAGGGATGGGTTTGGAGGGAACAGCTCATCAGTAGTAACGGATAGGGAGTGTGTGACACTTGAACTGCCAGCGCAGCAGAGAAAATATCTCTATTAAAATATTTTATAACTGGGCCTCGCTCGGTTTAACCTTCTTCACATAACAGTGGCTCAACAGAGTAAGAGGGAGTTTAGAGAGCTGGTGTAGTAGAGAGAGGGAGAGGAGGGAGTGAGAATGAGAGTGAAGGGAGTGAGTGGGAAAACGAGCGAGAAGAAAAGAATCTGCTTGATACAGACAATCAAACAGTAATGGCAGTTTGAAGAGCGATAAAGCGCTTTGAGGCATGCGCTGAGTTGATTCCTTCATCCTTGGGAGAGAGACAGGCGCTGGCTGATTTGAAACGATGATCCTCTCACTCACTCCACAGCTGTTTTCACTGTTGTCCTCTATGTCTGACATATCAGACTGTGTGCCACTGCCTGTTTCCTCCTCTTATTTTGTGCTTGAGGGAAAAGCTTGCTATTACTGACTTTTATACTGAACAAACTACATAGTGAAGTGCCTTTTTTGAAGATTAACGTCCTCCCCCTTAAAAGAAATGTTTGCTGCAGAGCCAGTTGTTATTATTTTATGTTTGTTTAAAAAAATGTCTTTAAAACAGTATTTAAATGTCTTGTTTTGCTGGGTTTTTGTTGATCCCTTTAAAAAAAAAAAAAAATGTATGAAGGTTTTAATACTGAAATATTTATACATTTTCACCGGCTATGCAAGAGCACAGTGTGCAGGAGTTTATTTGAAATTTTGTGCAAGGCTTTGACATCTTCATCTCCCATTGGCACCTGCACAAAGATAAGAATAGATGTGCAAAGGACCTGCCTCACATCTTTTCATTTTGGCAACATCTTTGGTGCTAAGCTGTCATTGCTGTTTTGGGTTTTTTTTGCACTGCACATGTTAACTATCTAGTTCTTCTATTTATTCCAAACAAACTGCTGTTGCTGCTGCCAGAAACCTAAAACGCATCACTTCCCGTGTGCCCGGGAAAGACCTACCAGACACCGGGTGTTTAGAACAGCAAATGTAAAAGCTTTCATGAACTGGATATAGTTGAATCACTATTGTGTTTTATCAATCGGCGATAGAGAGAGGCAAAATTGACATTTATGTCTATGAAAATATGATTTAGTTATTTATTTCAGATTATTACTTTATCTTTATTGTAATGTTGTATTCCATTCAATTTGTGTGTGTGTGTATTTTGTACATCTCTTAATCCTACCCCCTCCACAGGAGCAGAAACTAGCCTTGCAGAGCCGGTCAAAGCACAGCCACTTGAACCAGTTGGGGGAGGTGGAGAAATGCTTCAGTGCTCTGTCCAGGCAGTGTGCCATGGTCAAACAGGCCCACGAGAAACTAGAGCAGAACGGTACTGGATGGATGGATGGATAGATAGATAGATAGATAGATAGATAGATAGATTTCCCTTCAGGGATCAATACATGCTCACATATTATGATATTATGAATGTTTGGGCAGGTGGTTGATTGGGTGGATGTATGGATTGGCCCACAAGCAACTGGAGCAGAAAGACACTAGGTGATTGATTAGTAGGTTAATCAGTTGATTTTACTATATTTTACTTCAAAGATACAACAGGTTGCCTGAAGTCAGACACAACTGCACTCAGTTGAAAATAATTCCCCCCAGATCCAGACTCAACTAAAATGGTGTCTGTCAAACATGGGATTACATCAGGATACATTCATACATGCAAAGTAGTGAATGTCACTGAGGTAGTGTGCCTTTATAATGCTGACTTGATAGCGTCAGAGTTCCTGCAGTGTTTTCAGCGGCACATTCATGCCCCAAACATCCCGTCCAGCCTCATCCCAAAGGTCTCTGTTGGGTTGAGAGCTGAGGATAAGTCACTGTCATGTTCCTGGAAACATCTTGAGACAATGGCGCTCTATCCTCCAGGAAATATTCATTTGAAAAAGGGTAGACTGTGGCTATGAAGGGATGCACCATGTCACCAACAATGTTTAGCTACGCTGTGTCATTCAAACGATGCTCAGTTAGTAGCAAGGGTGCCAAGAAAACATTCCCCACACCTTTACACCACCACCAGCACCAGCCTGAACTATTGGCACCAGGTAGGATGGATCCATGGATTTATGTTGTTTACGCCTAATTCTGACCTTGTCATCAGCACAGCACAACAGGATTCATCGGACAAGGCAACATTTTTCAACTCTTCAGTCATCCAGTTTTGGTGATCACGTGTCCACTGTAGCTTCATCTTCTTGTTCTTAGCTGACAGAAGTTGAACCCAGCATGGTCTTCCACTGCTGTAGCCCATCTGCTTCAAGGTTTGACAAGTTGTACGTTCTGAGATGCCCTTCTGCACATCACTGTTGTACTGAGCCGTTATTTGAATACCTGCCTGTTAGCTTGAACGACCGGAGTCTTGCTGTTCTCCTCTGACCTCTCATCATTGAGGTGTTTTTGCCCACAGGACTGCTGCTGATTGGATGTTTTTTGTCTATGCCACCATTCTTGGTAAACTCCAGACACTGTAGTGCCAAAATCTCAGTTTCTGGCACCAACAATTATACCCCGTTCAAAGCTGCTTACATCACGTGTCCTGCCCATTCTAACGTTTAGTCGAACAGGAACTGAACCTCTGGACCCCGCCTGCATGCTTTATACTTATGCTTTATTTGTACCTGATTCACTGAGGAATGAGCTGTTTGCATAAATGGGGAGGTATACCTAATAAAGTGGATACAGAGTGTATATGTCTTATTAGTTATTGTGAATGTTGAGCAAAGTGGATAGCAGCTTCTATAGAGGCTTACACCAAAGTATATACACTGTTCTAACATGGTGCATTAGCTTGCCTTTGTAATCAGAATTTTTTTTGAATGTTATGATGTTATGAGTGCTGTTAACAGTAGGAGCCTATACATTATCAGGTAGCTGTTCTAATCTCAAATTTTAGCCAATTACAGTGTCGCAGCTACATTGCCCAGGTATTTCAAACACATTTATCTTGCGTTCCTAAACCATAGTATCTCTATTTATGTAAAGGGATGATACAGTAACACAGTTGTCTCAGGCGGCCACGGCTGCTGCTAATTTAAAAGAGATAGGAATGTATTTAACTAGATGTTCTGTGGCTTGTCTGGAAAATGTCACACTTTCCATTCACTGTAAGAAATGCAGAACAATCAGAATTGCTATCTGAAAGTAAAACTACATTCTGTCATATAAAGTAGGATATTTTGTACAATTCTGAGAATATGTTAAAAGTTATTTTAGTTTATTTTGAGTTTGTGACGGGCATAGGCTCCTTACCTGCCTGCCCTCTGGATGTAGCAGTCACTAATGGTAATGTTAAACCATATTAGGTATGCTGTAGCATTATTTATGATTGTTGTCTCCTTCCATGTGTGTAATTAATCATGTTTTACAGTTGATGAGACCATGAGAGTCAACAAGAAACTGGCTTCTGCTAATGAAAAACAAGAAACAACCATCAACTCCCTAAAGCAGGTGTGTGAGAAAGTGTTATTAACTAAAGGCGAGGAATGAATGTCATTTGTCGATCACATTGTATTCTGTAGGCAGCCTATTTAAGTGTGGCTTTTTTCTGAAAACAAGAAATATACCAACCCCAAGATGTCATATAAATATTTTTAATACCTTGTGTAAGACATATGAATGGCTTCAAATAATATATAATTCCCAAGCATTTAGCTTCTAAACGTGTTCCAATACCCTTATGTTTGCTCCTGAAGTTCGTTGTGCACTGTTAATTCTTCAGCTTCCGTACATCCACATGCTGAACACACCCTGTTGGCGATGCGTTAGTCTCTATAAAAGCTAAGGAACTCCACGGTCGTCCAAAAAATAGTTATTTCATCAAAAGGAATCAACTTGATAGAATGGTGTGTGAAACCTAATGTTAGAATCTATGGCTCTTTCCCAGGAGTTGGAGGAGCTTAATGACAAGCTGATCAAGGCCAAGGTGTCGTCAGGTGGACATTGCGAGACCCATGGTCACTCAGCCAGAGAGCAACGTGTACAGCAGCTGCACCTGAGGCTGCTCATGGTAAATGGATATCAGTAAATAGGAATAACACTTGAGGATTTTATGTACTAGCCTGCAAATTTATCATCTCATCTGTGTTTCCTCTATGTTGCTGTTGCCTAGACTGCAACATACTAGCCACAGGCCAGTCAGCAAGTCAAATGTCCATCCGCAATATTGCAATATGTGTATTTGTGCCAAAGTATAGTAATTTGTTCAGATCATCAATCACACAGCCAGAGATCAGCACATACAATATCCCTCTACATAGATGCCATCCCAGTGACACATGGATACCAAGTTTTCCTAAACTATTTCTGCCTGTGACCCAAATTGAGACAGGCATATTTAACTCATTTAAACATACTAGCACTCTTGTCTTGCAGAGACCACACCACACATTGACCCATTATCAGATCCCAGTTGACACAAACACTGATGTATACAATATATCCTCATTTATCTACCAGCAATGACCGCTTAGCACCAAAGATGGAGACAAAATAAATCTTGCAGATTACCACTTAAAGCCATATTTAACCAGGCAAACTGAATATGAACACGTTCTTATTTACAGCAGCGGCCTGGGGTAGTAGTAGCTGGGGACAGAGGGTGACACACTAATGCCTGGGAGCTGCCCAGGACTGCCCAGTGTTGTTCTCTTGGCCACTGAACAGCTCCACTCAAACTGTTTGGGGTTCAGTGCCTTGCTCAAGGGCACTTTGACGGTAATTGTTTTTTTTGTGGTATGTCATTATTTCCTCTGTATTTCTCTCACATTTTTAGGAAACTGAAATGAATAAGAAACTCGGGTATGAGAACGCAGCTGAACGAACAGAAAAGCAGGTGAGTTGGAAACTGATATATGGCACACACTGAATGCTGCCTTTTCTCCAGTGATGCTTTTTCTCAGTGTCATATAGGCTATTTTGGAGGATGTTTTGCTGCCCAAAGAAATACTGAAAAACAATTGCCTGTCTTTAAAATTAGACAAATTTCATCAACCAGATTCTTGGGAGTCAGATTGTTTGTTCCTCTTTTTTTCAATTTTTGTTTTCATTTGTATATGCAAATAAACTAAACCTAAATGAAGTGAGGGCTGGTCATATATGCAGTAATATTGTACACTCCCTCTCTCACACCTTCATTTTGTGTGCGTGTGTGTGTGTCCAGGAGGTGTTGAGGTCTCTGCTGCATGCCCAGCAGCTGTTGTTGAGCCAGACTCAGTTAGTAAGCAGAGTAGAGCTGGAGCTGCAGACACAAAGAGAGGAGTACCAGGTCAGAGTCTTTTGTCTGTGCTGGTCTCAGGACTTACCAAAACTGTAACCCAGTGTCATGCTCAAATCTTAACCATAACTGTTCACATTATATGCACATTAGCACAGATTTACTCACTCTTCCCCATGCAGCCTTTAATGACCTTTTTTGAATACTTTATGCCACTGGATTCTAGCTTTATCTCACACTAGCTTTCCTTGTTTTGACTCGGGATAAACAGAGCAGTGGTGAGTGTTTTACTCTACACCATACCATACACTCATTGATTAGTTTACAGAAGTGTACCACCATATGGGTTCTTTGCAGGGTTCCCACTAGTCATGGTATTCCTGGAATATATTCCTGGTGTATTCCAGACAAGGAAAGTCAGGGAATTTAATCACTTCTCTGGAGAAGTCAGGGAATATCAAGGAATATTACAAATGGGTCACTTTACAGGCATACCCCAGAATGTCAATTGATTCACGCATTAAACTAGACTGTTCACCCTGTGAGAACCTTTCTTTCTGAAAAACAACATTAACAAGCCAGGAAGTAATATATTTTTAAGGCCATAATGGAAAGTCATGGAAAAATCATGGACTTTTTGGCATTCTTGTCTCAATAGTAATTAATACCATATCTCAGACTGTTGTTTGGCTTGCTGTTCCATCATTGAGATGTTTTGTTTATGTGCATTTTGTGCTGAATAAGCCCAACAACAGGCTTCCCATAAAAATGTATGCTAAACTCAGTGGTGTCATTTTTATTCCTGGTAGTGGTATCCCATTTTCAAATGTTTCTTTTTCCTTTTTCATAGCCTAGTTTTAAACACTTTGTGCTATAGGTGATTACTAAGCAGATGTATGACAAAATGGAATATGTAGGCTATATTGGGGTGTAACACAGGCAGGCATCCTGTCTCCTGGATGCAAAAGCTCTACACGTGTCCTCACTGAAACCTTTTCATTCAATTACAATTACCCCCAATGATGTTGTACAGTACAGGGCTTTTTGTGTTTCGTGTACAGCAATGGATAATCTGTTGTATGTCTCCAAGGAAAACCCTGCACCACCTATTGGTTCCACACAGCATATGGATCAGGGATTTTCAGGCCCTATTTAAATGATTACGGAGTGAATTTATACAAGGACAGGAATAAATGATGACTGCCGTTTCTGCCCATAAACGTGACGGATAGTGTTGTATATCACGCCATGCACATTAGCGCATACAGTCCACTCCGCAACTGAATGATAGTTAGTGTGTTCATTCTCCATTTACGGCCTTACAGTTTATTATCCCCCTTTCTTCTTCTCTTTTTACCCCTTCTCATTTTAATTCACCTATTCATTCATTTATTAAAATAATTATTAACATGACACAACCCACCTGATTTGTATTAGCAAGCTCTCTCTCTCTCTCTCTCTCTCTCTCTCTCTCTCTCTCTCCCTCTCTCTCCTGCCATGTTTAAGACCCTCTGTTCAGGTTAAATAAACACATAAAAATTTAGTATTGCATTAAAAATCCTTTGGGTGATTAATTTTACTGCAGGCCCTTAAGCGGGAACATGAGGTGAGGCGAGAGAAAAGCAAGGCAACGGAAGACAAGATGGCCCGACTGATGGAGGACTACACCACCTCCAAGACCATCTGGGACAAAGAGGTAGCGTTGGAGAAAAAAAAACTGAACTGTGATAAAAGGTTAATGCCATGAGATTATATTATATTAATGGTATAAGAGTCAGGTTAGATTATATTGTAGAAAAAAAGAAAAAGATGGGTTTTCCATATACCAAAACATCTGAATGTGGGGCCCTTTTGCTTCTATGTACTGTATGCGTGTGTGTGTGTGTGTGTGTGTGTGTGTGTGTGTGTGTGTGTGTGTGTGTG
>OMLI01060211.1:0-11105 GCA_900302605.1 Rondeletia loricata
AATGTCAGCACACTGTAATCCCTGGCTAGAACATGGCTGTATTACCAATGTGACCTATACTTGGTCATCATAATTTCCTGGGAGCGTGTGTGTGTGTGTGTGTGTGTGTGCGTGTGTGTCCAGTGATTGCAGGCACCCTTCAGCCATTTCACTCTACGTTTTTTTTTTACGTTGTTGACACGCGGTGTCATGCAGAACAAATCACTTATTGCTGACACCAGTGATTCCTCGGCCTCTGGTGCTGAGAAGAAGTGTGTGTGGAAGCAAAACAGTTAGGTGTTACTGACGGGGAGTTGGACATTTCTGTGATTAAGTAGTAATGGCCCAAGACGTGACAGCGAAACAGGGGATTTCAGTGGTCATGCACCCCCGTGGGCCCAGGGCTATTTTGGACAAAAAAAATAATCATGTCAAGAGTTTTGTGCCAAAATGAGGCATTCAAGCTATGAAAAAATCTTAAACTATCAGCTTTTTTAAGACTTTTGCCTCCAAAATTCTTATCCTATTATCCTTATCCTATTGAGGAATGATTAACATGCACAACATGTAAAAAAAATTCTAGAGAGAAATGTGTGACATTTTTGAGTTGAACCCTTCATTTCTAGGTGCTTATTGAAAGTCTGTTGAGCACTGAGGACTGTTTTCCACTCATCAGCTCACCACTTTCGACACGCCTGCCTAGGATTCCAGTGTCTGCCTGTGGGCTTAACCCACTAATTGTGGCCTGAGTTCCTGTACTATTGTTGCATGCCTGAGGTTCGGGTTTAGACCGGTTATATTAAGACCTGAGGATTTTAGCGTCTATAATGGAATACACTATCATCTCAAATGATTTGATTTATGCATGAGGTTATAGAGGTACCCCTTGGTTAGGGGGTTTGAGAGAGTTTGTCATATTGTATGGTATAGAATGAGACACAGCTTAGCATATGTTTTACTGAGTTTGAAAAAAACAACAACATGGTGATATTATTGTGAAATCCAAGGGAATATACAAGAGTTTATGGAGCATTTAGGTACGCATAAGAGGCCCTGTGCAAGATATAAATGGTGTTGTGGGGACATCTACTGGTCAATGTGAAGTAGAGGTATCACTACAGTATTCCTATAATATTCCTACAGGGATTTACAGTATAGTGTGTCTGTGATGCTCAATATTGAGTTTAAAGTGACCTTATCGTACTTTATGTTGTTGTTGTTGTTGTTTTTTTATCTCTTACGGTACCGCTATACAATTCCTATCATATTCCCACTGTCTGTGGTACTCAATAATGAGTTTAAAGTGACCTTATTGTACCTTATGGTATTTTTTATTTTTATCTCCTATGGTAATATTCCTATAATATTCCTATAGGGACTGACAGTGTGGCTGTGGTACTTAGTGAGTTTAGGGTGACTTTATTATACTTAATTGTATTTGGTTATCTCCTTTGGTATTACTATAATAGACTATAAATATTCAAATAGGGACTTAAAGTGTGTCATTGGTACTCAATAGTGAGTTATAGTGATCTTATCATACTTTATGGTATTTTTGTTATCTCCTATGCCATCACTATAGTATTTCTATCATATTCATATAGTGAGTTATAGTTTTGACGTGGTATTTGTATTGCATCCTTCTAAATGTCATTATAGGATTACCATAGTAAGGGGAATATAAGTCAAATATAAATGTAATGACGTCTTTACTGACGAGAAGTCTGGCCCGCTTCCCTGACCGTAAAGATATGAATGACACTGCCCCCGACCACCCAGCATGTCATAACATGTGCAACCGCCAATCATATATCAGAGACCGGGCACTATTGCTTGACAAACAGCTGTTTCATCCAATCACCGTTTTACATTGGCGACAATGCCCGCCTTTGCTCCGCGTGCAACCAATCAGGCTGGAGCTTTTTTTGTACTAACATTGCAAAGGGGAGTGACGCAGCTATTTTAGAGCTAGATACTCCATGCTTTTTGCATGACCTGAAACAACATCTTGTTTCTCGCTGTGGACATTATCAAATTTCGTACAATCACAGACAAGAACAGGAATCTCTGCCCTCAGTTTTACAGGCTGCATGTCGACTCTTTGTGCTCCTTGAATTTGGATGCCCTTCCGGTTGGAGGTTGCGGTAGACCCCGAGGACTAGATGCGATAAGCAGTACGAGATATGCCGCAGCCGAAGTCACGAAAAATCGCCATCCTCGGGTACAGATCCGTAGGTGAGTCCCGGGCAAACGACGCGCACAGCAACGACACTATTCAAGCAACACGGGCCTCACACATGCGACGCTGGGGCTTGGTTTCGGCGGCCTCCGGTCCGTTTTAAGTCCACTATGAGAGCGGTTTACGCCTCCTGTAATAGACTTACATTATAGGGAGTAGGATCTGTCACGCAACATCTCATAGTAGAGCGGATGAGCGCCACCAGGTGAGACGTGTGGCCTTGCCGTTTCTGGCACACACTAGGCGTACTACGGGGATATACAGGATATTTCTATACTATATGGCCTTCGATGGTCACTTTTATCCACAGGCCTACAGTTCCATCAGTGCGCATATTTCAGGCATGGGTGACCCCAGTAGGAATCCCTAACCCTGGCCATGTTAGGTTGTGCCATGTTTCAGACCTAGAAGGACCACCGCATGACGCATTATTCTGCAGTTACACTTTATTTGATCGTTTGGGGAGCCAAAGAAGCTAAAGTAGCATGCGATGAATGCGTGTTCAGGATGCCAAGATGGCACACAGTCATCGGCCCAGCCAGCATACCAGCACTAACGAAAGATCACTATATAAGGCTAATATTCCCATAGGGACGTGCGTTGTGTCTGTGCTACTCAATAGTGAGTATATATAGTAACCTTTATAGTATTTATAATATCCTATGGTATTACTGTATGATGTTGTATGTTATACCTTATGACCTAGGTGCATGGTATTTTAAAGTTTTGCTGAAATATATGTTTAGTATCCTAGTAGTTATTATAGGATTTGTATAATTATGTTTCATAATGGAGATGTAGTTGCTATTAGACCGTTTCTGTCACCTGGATGCTGAATAGGCCTGTATGCCACAGAACATGATGATGTGTTGTGAAGGACTGATACCCCACACACACACACATCTGAAAGTCGATATTCAACTTTTGCAGCATTTTACTATTTAGTTCCACTTTTGCAAAGATTTCCCATATATTATCTAAGGGCCCTGTTTATAATCATCATATGTATCTTGCAGGAAAGTCGTCTTTGACAATTCAGTTTGTGGAAGGCCAGTTTGTTGACTCCTATGACCCAACGATAGAAAACAGTAAGTGGGGATTTTCTACACTAATGCTTTCTATTGTCAGTGTTTCTGAGGTGTAGGCTGTAATGTCACACTTTCCTTGCTCAACCACTCTGTGTGTGGTTTATCAGTTATTCGTGTGTAGTAACATGTTTGGTTATCAGGCTGTTGGTCAAGCCCCAGCCCCAAAGACTCATTATGGTAGCTATTAAAAAACCCAAAAACCTTTATATAGTCTCGTATACCAAGTACACCCACAGACTTCTCCTGTTGGCCGCTCTACTGGAGCAGTTAGGGATGGCTGCCTTGCTCGAGGGCACTTTGACCTTAGTTTTTGCAGGAGGGAAGAACATTTCTCATCGACCTCCTAAACCCATATACTCCCAGCCACTCCAGGGAATTTGCGTCTAAACTTCCCTAACCTGTAGGCTGCTGCTCTTTTTCCAACATGTTCACTCACATACCTCACTGTATACTTCTCATGCGTGGGGTCTGTATGTGTATCTATAAATACTCTCTGGATGGTTAACATGAAGTGAAGTGTCAGCGTTCTCGGCGAGATGCTGCAGGCAAAGCAATCCCTCCGTCGTGCTGGAGATAAATACGACCCATCTCCTAGGCAGATATTTACATTCCTGTGTTGAATGAACTCAGTGATACCGTGCAACCCAAAACGAATCCATAATATGGAAGAAAAAAACTCACTTCACATACAAGATACAACTCGTATGTCTTGAGAAAGATCTGCAGACTGAAACGTCGAGTGGCGAGGATACGATCAGCTGTATTCAAGGCCTCATGACTCTTTCGTCTTTGTCTCTCTTGTCAGTGTTCATTGAAAAGGAAATCTCTCGCCCCGTCTATGAAAATGTTTAATGTATCATTTCTAGTGGTGGATTTCTGATGCATCTTCTCTCTTACCTGCAGCGTTCACTAAAATGATCACAATAAACGGACAAGAGTACCATCTTCAGCTGGTAGACACAGCAGGACAGGTATGACTCGGTGCTAAATGCTTTTCCTGTTAACTCCACATTTAGTCATTCATCCTTTGACTCATGTTAGATCTGGTGACATTAAGATGAGCACTTTGTAAAGATTAGCCTGTTGTGTTAGTCTAGTGGTAATTCTGTTGAGCGGGCCTTAATGGAGCAAGTCTTCCTTTTACTTTAGTTTGCCAATATGATTTTTTCTTTGTTCCATTGATTTTAACTTTGTAACTGTTTACTAATTTCCACACTCTCTCCTTTTCCAGGATGAGTATTCTATCTTCCCACAGACTTACTCCATAGATATCAATGGTTACATTCTGGTCTACTCAGTCACATCTAATAAAAGGTACTCCCCCCCTTTTTTTTTTTATAAAGCAAATGAATAATTCTTAAGTTCTCTTCCCATATAATGATTGGAATGCATAATTCATGAATGCTGAGAAGATGCCTTCCTCTTGTCTTTTCCAGTTTTGAAGTTGTACAAGTTATCTATGAGAAGTTGTTGGATATGGTGGGGAAGGTTCAGTGAGTACTGCCTGTTGTTCCCATTTTGCTGTTCAGGGCATTTGAACATACAGTATCATACATAACTACAATGCGCCTTTTATTTTCCTTCCAATGCAGAGTACCAATTATGTTGGTCGGAAACAAGAACGACCTGCATATGGAGCGGTATGTTGTAACACACACTCACATTGTACATTATACGGTAACACAGGTTAGCTGTAGGCACACATGGGTCATGAGCGGGGGACTTGCAGGATGTAGCTGATGTGCTACCAACCTCTCTATATACCTGTTGGCATCACCAATTCATCATCATTATTAATTCTTTATAATTTCTTATCATTTTACAGTCTGTTGATAGCAGAAATGTAAAACTCAACATGACTGACATCATGACATGCAAATAAAAACATAGAATAGATGCGTATATTTGGTTCATAGATATCCTAGATGACGATGGGAGGAGTTTGTACCAAGCTTTGACCTGTCTTGTGTGTGTTTGTATAGTCCTGCAAATACACCTTACTCGGCACCAAGTCAATGGATCGGTTTATAAGAACAGAATTCTTAGGAATTGAACTATGTGGGTTAGTTAGAGTCAACACTGCAGACATACTCTGAAATATTTATGTATATTTTAGCATGACTGAGTGGCCTGGCGTCCCTGTTTTTCAGAGTAATCAGTTGTGAAGAGGGAAAAGCGTTAGCTGAATCCTGGAAAGCCGCCTTCATGGAGTCCTCTGCTAAAGAGAACCAGGTAAGAGCCGAGGCCGACCACAATCCTCTAGTGCAGGGATCATATCCACCTGCTAATATTTGGTAGTAAGTATTTATTTTAGTTTTTTGGATTTGTTGTATTTCTATCTATCTATTTGATCAATTTTATGCAAATTATGATGCATCGAATTAGAAAATCTGATTGGAAACGGCCAAATTAGCTAAAATTTCCTCGGTATCACAAAACATTTTGTGCTCACTTTTCTGTTAATAAAAAAAACATTTGTCCAATAAATAGCGATGGAAAGGCATTTGTCGAATAAATAGTGAGGTAGGCTTGGCGTGATCGGCCCGACAAATGGGTCAGTCTCATTTAACAACAGTTCAGAAGTGGCTTTGGACACTCTGTCCTCTGTCCGACCTCCTAGAGATGTCGTATGCACTGTAGCTTTTCTTTGTTTTCATCTTCAGACAGCATAAGATATGGCCAACATTAGCTTGACACTAAAGAACGATAGCATCTTGCCCAATCCTATCAATTCTTGAAACACTTTCCATTTTCTGGTGGATGTGTTTTCTGTAGCTATGCATTATATTCAGGAAGCCTATTTATTTGCTTCAACCCAGCTGATGGAAACGCACTTAGTTCACATCTATCTAGTTAAAATGCAAGTTAAGATTATCGTTTTGAGTGACTGAACATGAATGACTGTATATGAATGCATGTCAAACCTATCCGGTCTCCGGTCTCCATGTTGTGTCTAAAGACGGTGTAGCCACACTGGATGTAGTGTATGTTGCTGTGTATCTCCTGGAACGTTCAAAGGCGAGTGAGACATCTCACAGCGTCTTGTGTGTGTCGTCCGCTCTCCCAGACGGCCGTGGAGGTTTTCCGGAGGATGATCCTGGAGGCAGAGAAGATCGACGGCGGCGTGCAGCCAGGAAAAATGAACTGCTCCATGATGTAGAGCCGCCCAATCAACACACAGGACACTGCACTGGGATATCCCGTTACTTGAAGGCTAGCTGCCAGTTCTCCTCCACCTCAGCTGACTCCACCCCCCCTTCCACAGTCCTAAATATCCAATACTGTCTATTTATGGCTCTGATTCCGCTGTTATTGATCAGTATTTCCTATTCCCTTTTGTTAACCTTGTTTTTTTCTGTTTGTTTGATAAAAAAAAAGGATGAGTGGTGATTCCCTGTCTATTACCCACAATCCACCCTTCTGCCACCTCTGCTGGGCACTAATGCAAAACAGAACTTCATTCGGGTGTATCCGATTTTTTTTGGTATCGTGCTAGGTAATGATGACTACAGTATCTAAGGTAGGGCTGTCACGATATCACATTTTCACAATACGATTATCATGGCAAAAAAGATCATGATAACGATATTATTGCGATATCTATAGCAATCATTAAAAAAATAATGCGATCACTTAAAATGCATCTTTAGCTTGATTTTGCTCCAATGTTTGTTTGTTTTCTCTTTAAAAACTGAAAACAACTGATTACAATGAATTTTTCATGGCAGTCAACGAATAAAATTAATCAGATTATCAACTGAAGTCACATTAAGTTAAATAATCCAGCCACGATATATGGTGTCTGGATTATTTACATGATATTAGTATTTTCCATTTTTAAGTATCACGATTATCGCAAAACCGGTATATCGCGACACCCCTAATCTAAGGCCAGAGATATTAGTGGCTGTATGCATCTTAGCTTCTCATTATGCAGTTCCCATATAGGCTACGACCCCCTCTCTGTTGAAACACCAAGAGATAAGAGAAATGATCTACCATACGCTCAGAAAATGGCTAAGTAAACATGGCCGTTTCTTCTGATACGTCACCAGCTGTTTGGCCCCTCAAATATACAGCTCTTTTTCTACTTCATCTCCACACAATACCCTCTCCTCTGTCCCTCGGTTTCTTTTCAAAGCAGTTACTGTCAGCCAAAAATCTGCATCCATTTTCTAATGTTGAAAATGTTGTACAAATGTTTTTGATTGTAATCATTAAAGCAAAAAGTGGTTATGTAACACAGGCTCGAGTGTGTATTATTCCTCCCACTGTAATTGGCTTACGATATATGATTTTTGTCGGCGTTAAGAGAACACACATGTCCAAACATCACTATGGATCATTAGGAACAGACACATTATTTTTTTTAACTTTTTATTTGTCCAGGGAAGGGATTTATGGAGCACACATATTAACACATTCTAAAATGTGTTGCACATGTCTTCATTACAGCACTTGATATCAATGTAGGCGTTCCTTTGCAGCATCTGGCAGTCTGACAGAGCCATGCATTTCTGGTATTGGCCATCTAAGAGGCGAGAGAAGGAAATGGGTTGGCTTTTAGCAAAAGCTTGTTCTTTCCAATCTCCAAGTAACATCTCACTGTGGTAGAGCCTATTTATTTTTTAACATTCGTACATGATTACTTGTTCACAAACAGACTTTCTATAGTAGCTGTCCTTATAGTGTATAGTCACCAGTGATATTCAGGATTTCTCTGATTGGTGCTAATATTGCAAATAGGGGAAATTACTCTTACTCTTGAAAAGTTTCACAAAGCACAGATAAAATATATATCACATTATGGACTAGCATGCAAAACGTTAGAATGCATTACTTAAGTGCACTTTTCCTTTAACGTTACTATGATCCACAGCCAAGATGATGTTTATACTTTGCTGTGGTTCATTATACCAAGGCTGGGGTCATTCACTCAATCCAAAATGCAAACCTAAACTGGAGTTCAATATTTAGGTTTTTGATCCACCCTGACTTGAACAGAGTATGTTGAGAAACTCACGTGGTTCTCTGAGGAACTTAGCAGCAGCACACCCGTCCTTCTCTGGTTTACAAGTCTCTACACTTAACTCACAGGATCCTCCAGCCTTTTTGGAGACACACCGGTGACAGTTCAGGGCTTCACCTAAGAACAAAAACAGCAGTTTTAATGTTGTGGTATGCATAATAAGCCTTTGACACAGCTAATGTATATCGAGTGTTAGACTGTTAGATTCTAACCTGGGACCAGTGGTGGAAATAATACTCAAGTAGAAGTACTGTTGCTTTGCTGTTATTTTACTTAAGTAGAAGTAAAAGTACTGATGTAAAAATCTACTTAAGTACGGTCAAGTAAAAAGTAGATCAGTAAAAATTTACTCAGACTAAAATTACTGAGTTACTTTTTGGAAAAGAGAACATTTTTAGATGTGATCTTTCCCATGCAACTCTAAAAGTACGAGCGGACAGAGTTCACACTCGATTATTTTAATTGTAAAAATTTGAAATTACAAAATAAAGTGCACACACAAATTAAAGCCAGATTACTCTTCTCGTCTTTGCTGACTGGCTGTTCACTGTGAATGGCTCCACAATTGGCCAGTTTACAATGGTCCAGTTTCTGATGCTTATGGAGAGCCACAAAATGTGTACTCTGTAATGAATGTGATTTAAAATGTAGCTAAGTACAATTATTCAGCAAAAAAGTACAGTAAAAGTAAAATTACTGACTACAAATAGTATTCACAAATATTTGTATGGTTTGTTTTAGCCTACTTGGTGTCGAATGGGTGGATGTAGCCACATAGGACGATACAACGATTACCATAAAGTTTAGACAATCACAGGAAACTCAGTTTCATTTACTTTTCTGTGACTGACAACTTTCATGAGCCTCTCCTACTGCAGTAAACCCCACCCATCTTTTACAAAATGAGAAGAACTGCCTTTGACGTTTTGACACAGGTCTGATGAGATTATGTAAGTTGCTATGCACTGATGACTAAAAGAGAGAGCAGACCTCCCTGTTGCACAGCAGCCCATACTGTTTATTCAGTGGAGAATCAGTGACAGACAGACTCACCAGTTGTTAACACAAGGGCAATAGCCAAAGCCAACACCAACAACTTCATGGTTCTGTTCAGTGTTGCAACCTGGCATGAGAGAAAAAGCAGTGATTTGGTAACATGTACGTGTATTATCACCACTCCAGAGTTTGTGGTATTTGAATATGAATAGTGTTTTGGAGTGAGACATGCAACTGTAAAGTACCTCAGATGTTTAAAGAACTGATTTGAAATTCATAGTTTGAGTCATGGAAATTTTAAGAAAAAACAGCTGTTCATTAACATACACACGCACGCACACAGTAATAAGCTAGTGCAATTTGAATAGCAGATAAAAGGGGAACTAGTTCAAATTCCAGCTAATAATGAAATTATATTGATTGTCATTAAAAATATATTTAATTTCAAACTAAATACAAATAAAAAGAATAACACAAATGAGAATAAGAAAAGAACCAAATAAAATGCAACCGACATCAAAGAAAAGCAATGCTTCAAGTGTACATACCTTTCTGGTTTCCTGTCGATAAATGGGATGTAATCACAGACTTCCCCCTTTTTATACCCGCTCGATATACTTTGTCCTGTCCTCTGAAGTGGTGTATATGTACATGTAGTCTGTATGCTTAGCACCTCACTCACCCTGGGTACACTGTACTCAGAGGTAGCGGTTTCCCAACGCTCAAGTTCCTGCATTATGCAAACAGGTGTCCACCCTCCTCTATCATTTATAAGTCTGTTGTAAATGTTAATGTATGCTCTTGTCACACACTCAAATAAAGATGTGAATTAAATAGATTTGTACCTTAAGAGTCTGTGCAAGAGAATAGTCAAAGGTATGTTTGCTTTAGGTGGATTATGTCTGACTCATATGAGGGCTAACACCTTTGGATCAGTAGGCCTACTCTTTAACCGAGACTGGCACCAGACTGGAATATGGTGTCATAAATCACTGCCCATATGTACAGTGGCTATAAAAAGTATTCACCCCCCTTGTATGAGCCCCTTCCATGTCCCTCACACTGCCTTAAATTCTGCCTCCATCTTCTGGCTTTATACAGTTTTATATCGTTTTATACAAAATATTGATATTACACTACAACATAGCTGCTCATTGTTTTTAAACTGCTTTTGATTCTAGTACTTTCTCCTGTATATATTTGCATTGTATTACGTCTGTTTTTTTATTTAGTATTCCTCCATTGTATATTGTATTTTATTGCATTTATTTAATATCACTTTGTCCTGTTTGCACTCTGTGTTGTTTTGCACAATTTTGTGTTGCTCTGCCACCTGCATTTCACTGCACATCTCTTGAATCTTGAATCTTGGAGTTTTTCACATTTTATTGTGTAACAACGTGGGATCAAAATTGATTGAATTTTGGCTTTTTGTCATTGATAAACACAAAGTACTCTATAATGTCAAAGTGTGGGGGGGGGGAAATCTACATATTTTTCTAAATTAATTACAAATAAAAACAGGTCTCTTGCAGACTGCAGCAGGTTTTCCTCCAGGATTTCTTTGCTCCATTCATTTTGCCCTCTATCTTTACGAGTTTTCCAGTCCCTGCTGCAGAGAAGCATCCCCATAACATGATGCTGCCACCACCATGCTTTACGGTAGGGATGGTGTTCTTAGATTGATGTGCAGTGTTAGGCTTGCGCCAAACATACCGCTTAGCATTAAGGCCAAAAAGTTCAATTTTAGTCTCATCAGAACATAGAATCTTCT
>OMLI01060225.1:0-17825 GCA_900302605.1 Rondeletia loricata
TTTCAATATTTGACTGTTGTATGGGTCAAATATTGTGGTTTTGGCCTATTGAAGCACATGGAGCTTGTGAGCGCTCTGCAAGGTATAATTATTCATCGATTTCTCTGAAATTGTGGTGAGACACAGATATGGGTCAGTACATAGCGCCCGATGAAAGTTGTCAATATGGCCCGATCGCCTCCAATATGGCCCGATCGCAAGGGGTCATTAGGTCAAATTTGGGGTTTTTTCCGCCCGCTAACACCCTTGAACGCTTGAACCGATTAACTCCCTGAAAATGTTATATTAGTATTCGGCACCAGACAAAAACCATTGATGATCTTCTAATTCATGCAAGTTATTATAATTATTATATTATAATCTGTAGCAGGTCCTAGGCGTTACACCTGTGGCGGGGGATACAAATGGCGTCGCGGGCGATGAGGAATTTCTAGTCTAAATCTGATGTGGATATCACAGAATTTCACTACTGGGACAAATAATGTCTTATTTATTAACACATACATTGATCCTGGTATGAAATATTGTGACGTCCATACTTCCTTCAAAGTCCTCTCCTTTCTCTTTGTTTAGAAAACTCTTGGCAGCAACACCATTTTAATTACATAAAGTTTTAATGATAAGCTGTACTGAGATACAGGCACAACAACTCACTCCTCACACCTCCGCCCCACACTTCTCCCTTTGTCCTCCTTTCTCTCTTTTTCTCTCTCCTTACCATTGGTTCCTCCCACCCAGACACCATTCAGCACGTGAATGAGAGTAAGCACATTGCTGTGTACCACAAGGGACGCTTCTTCAAGGTGTGGATGTTTTATGATGGGCGGCTGCTGTTGCCACGGGAGATAGAGCAGCAGATGGAGAGGATCCTGGCCGACAGGTCTGAGCCCTTGCCAGGAGAGGAGGCACTAGCTGCACTCACTGCAGGGGACAGGTGGGTGGCAGTAAAGCATGAACTGCACCTGGTGCCACACAATTTATTTTCAGCACTGACTTTTTTTCCCTTCTTTCTTTTCCCCCGTAGTGAATGATGTGAGAAAGATTGATGTAGCCGGACCACTTATATTAAGTGATGAAATAAGTGTAGATGGACATTTATTGCAATTATATTTTGTTCTGAGGTGTATTCAATAAGGTAATAAATTGCATTTTTTTCTTTAGGCGTTTACTTGACATTGTTGGCCAGAGCAGCTTGGAAGTCTAGTAATATAGAAGTGCAAGGGACAACAAAACAGAGGAGGGGTATGACACTGAAGAGTTTAGAAGGTTTAAAACTAGGAAGACATAAGAATTTCTGTAACAGATGTATATGGAGCCCACATATAGAGCCCACACCCACTGTATGCTGTCATGTCTGCTCTGCATCATGCAGCACTAAATTTGCTGTTTTATGAACTCTGCTACCCCTCGCAGGACCCCATGGGCCAAGGCCCGTGACACCTACTTCAGCCGTGGTAAGAACAAGCAGTCTCTGGACATCATTGAGAAGGCGGCCTTCTTTGTAACCCTGGATGACACTGAGCAGCGTTATGATGCAGACAACCCAATCAAGTCTCTGGACAGCTATGCCAAGTCCCTCCTCCATGGAAAGTGCTATGACAGGTGCATTTGTTTAGACAGCAGTGGTTAAGATCAACCTAATTAATTTTATTTTACAATAGTGTATGGCACAAGCTCATCTACAAATAAACTGAATGTTTTTATTTGTTATTAAGGTGGTTCGATAAATCCTTCAACCTCATAGTCTTCAAGAATGGCACTATGGGACTGAATGCGGAGCATTCCTGGGCAGATGCTCCGATCATTGGACATCTCTGGGAGGTATGTTGCTGTACTTTTCATCTAATAAGTAGTGCCTTAATATTGGATCTAATCATGGCACAAGGGAGAAATACCTCAGAGATTAGCCTTTTGGCATTTTAATCAAATGTGGGGTTTGCTGTGAGTTTAAGAGTGCTTACAGCACATTATAAAAACCAGTGGAAGTTTATGGCAGTGATGAATTGGCACAAGTTGGCTACCAAATATCTCAATAATGGGGGGGGGTTAATAGCTCAACAAGCTGAGCTAATAAATTCTAGCAAGAATGATGTAGCACCCATATGTCAAAAATGTGTTGTAGTTTTTCTGATAGGCATGATATTTACGTTTGTTCATCAAATGTTTTAAGACAGGATAGTTCAAGAGAAATTGACATCTGAATGAATGAATGTCTTCTATTTTAGTGGGAGTTCAGTCTTAGCCTTGTTGCACACACAGTCATGTCAAAACTCTTCTCTCTGCGGTGCAGCATGTGCTTTCCATGGACCCCTTTAAGCTGGGATATACTGAGGAAGGCCACTGCTGCGGGGAACCCCACCCCAACCTGCCTGGTCCCCAGAGGCTGCAGTGGGACATCCCTGCTGAGGTAAGGCACCACTAGAGAGTGTCTCATAGTCTGGTGCCTGAACTGGTGAGACTGAGATTTGGTGTTCATAGACCTTGACTGCCCTCTGCTGGTAGCTTTAGCCATGTGCACCACTGTTGTTAGTATTGACATTCAAAGATGTAGAGTAATGCGCTTATAGTGGAACAACTGTAAGTATTATATATTTTAAATTCAAAAAGTAGCAATACAATAAGTGACATGCTAGTTTGATTGACAATTAATATGTATTCATCTGAGCACTCATAATAAAATATAATGATTGTGTTGTCAACCCTGCCGTACTAAATTTGCTAATATGATAGTATATGTATAACATACAACTCTACTACTTCGCCTAGTGCCAGGAGGTCATCCAGAGCTCTCTGACGGTGGCCAGGGGTCTGGCTGATGATGTCGACTCTCACATCTTCCCCTTCAGTGACTTTGGCAAGGGTCTGATTAAGAAGTGCCGCACCAGTCCCGATGCCTTCATCCAGATCGCCCTGCAGCTGGCCCATTACAGGGTAAGTAAATCCAGCTCACTGGTTTGGGAGCAAAAACTTAACAACCCCTTATTAACACAATGCCTTTGTATCTCATGATAGTCATTGTGTCTGTATTATACTACCAGCCACAGAGATATTAAAACTTTTTTTCGTGCACTTTTCTATCTCACGTGATTATTTGAGGGTCACAGGAATATTTTGTTAGATCTAATTGTCAGGGAGCTATGGCTTTGACCCTTGTACGCCTTACTATTGGGTGTCTAGCCTGCAATGTTGGTGAGCTAGGAATTTAAGCTTATTTTACTGTTACACTCATTGGAAGTCATTCTGGATAAGAGCATCAGCTGAATGCCTAAAATGTACAGGGAGTGGACAAAATAATGGAAACAATATCAAGTAAGGAGTAAGGCCCCCCTTTGCCTTCAGAACTGCTTCAGTCCTCCTTGGAAGGTTTTCATACAAGTCATGAACTGTGTGTAGTGGGATCTTAGACCATTCTTCAAGAAGGACAACCTCCAGTTCTTTGAAGGGTGAAGGAAATGAATGTACTTAGTAGTCTGTGCTCCAGAACGTGCCGTAAAGGTTCAGGGATGTTTAGATCTGGTGATTGGGGAGGCCTTTAAAGAAGGCATTTAAATTCTTCCTAGTGTTCATGAAAACACTCTTGAATTTGTATAGCAACGTGTATGGGGGCGTTATCATCTAGGAATATGGAAACATCATGAGGGGACAGTGTTTGCACCATAGGCTGCAGTTGGTCCTGTAAAATGGCCTCATATGACCTAATGACTCAGACGAGATGGCTGCCCATTCCATTACACAATGTTTAACAGGTGGCAACAGACATTGTGAGTTGAAGGCATCCTTTGGCTCTCTCCAAATGCAAACCTGTCCGGATGTAGGAAAAGGTTGTATGTCAACCATATTACTTTTTTCATTGCTCAGGGGTTCAGGTTATGTGCTCCTTACACCAGATTATGCGTCTTTGTTCATTGGCTTGGATATAAGTGGTTTCCAAATGTCTGTTGAGACTGTCTTGGAGATACTGATTCAATTGTAATTTTTGAGGCCATAATTAATTATCTTCCTCTTGCCACATTTAAATAATTTAGCCGTTTTTGTGACCAATGTAAATCGGGTGCCACCTATTTGGCCTCTTTGAAACTCTGTTAGTTGCCTCGTGTTGCTTTGAAAACTCTATAATAATAGATATAATAAACTAATAATCAGACCTCTTTTAAAGCTGACACTTTGTGCTAATTGGCATTCACCTTGGGATGACTCGCTTGTGTAGCTGCCTTTTGTAATTATGATTTAGGTACTTCAAAGTTAGTTTTTCATGTGGTGTTTCTGTTATTTAGTCCATCCCCTGTAAGTGTAAATGTAAGCCTGCTGTACTTCAGCGATCTTTGTGTAATATCTACACGTTGAATCGTTTGTGTAATATCAATATGACGAAAAATCGATTATAAATGTATTACTAACCATTTATAAAACAACTGCCAGTACTTTGATAGAGAATGTTGTGGGATGTGTTTTTGTGTCCAGTGTATGTATTAGTGGTTAAAGTCTGCTGGATATTGTCTTTGAACAGGACAAAGGGAAGTTCTGCCTGACATACGAGGCTTCCATGACCCGTCTGTTCCGTGAGGGCCGTACAGAGACGGTGCGCTCCTGCACCATGGAGACCTGTTCCTTCGTCCGTTCCATGATCAGAGATGAGACGGTACGGCTAAACAGGAGCAACACACCTCACCTCTGATTACAGTACTACTGCTAGCCTCTAATCGTAGGTCTTATATGCAGACCATACCCATGATACCATAACAACTTGAAGCAAAGCATTGCTACCCAAAATACACAACCCTTCCTCTTCGCTCTTTCTTTTTCCTGTTCCGACTTTGTCCACCCTTCTCTCTTCATTCTCCTTTTTCACATCTTCTCTTACTACTTCCCTACTCTTCACATACTCTAACATACTCTAGCTCTTGTTTAACTGGTTCCACTCTTCCTCTTCTTCCTGCCTTTTGTGTCTCTCTCTGTCTACCCCGCCTCATCTGTCATCTTTCTTTCACTCTTGTCGCTTTGTTTTCTCATCTCTTTCCTCTCCATCCAGAGAGAAGAGCGTTTGAAGCTGCTGAAAGAGGCAGCAGAGAAGCACCAGAGCATGTACCGCCTGGCCATGACGGGGAAGGGCATCGACCGCCACCTCTTCTGTCTCTACGTGATTTCCAAATACCTGGGAGAGGAGTCTCCCTTCCTCAAGGAGGTAGGAGCTGTTGTTGCAAGTGGTCGTGGGATTTCCATGCATATACTGTAATACATGGTTTTGCAATTTGCACCACCAATGTGCACAGTTGTCCTGTTTAGTCAGCGCAGACCAGATTATGGTTACTCAGTCTGTTTGGCATCTGACAAAATCTATTTTGCCTTGGCAATAAGGAGATTCATTAAGGCAGGTTTATGTAGGTTTATGTAGGGATAATATGATTGAGTTGTTGATGAATAATTAGTTAAGTTAATAGTTACTCCCTCTCCTGTCAAACCTGTACATCATTTTAACCTGTCTCCCACCTTGCTGATTTGTGTCAAGGTTTATAATTACTTAATACAACTTAATACACACAGGGTGAAATATTGCCTTTGATCTGACTTGGGATACAAAACAGATAAAATGATATCACAACAGGTCATGTAACACACAAAGCATACACATTTTTCAATAAGTAGGTCATTTTATCCTACTTAAGGCAGTGCAAGTATTGCATATGCAAAAGCTGAATTACAGCTGATCTAGGGTTTAGGAGGCCACTTGTGTTTAGGACTTTCTACAGGCATGTTTAGTTGTTATAGTGTTAAGTGGGCAGCAACTCAAACTGCAGGAATAATGGGCACGAGTCAGTTTCTTTCTAGTTTAAACTGTTTACACGTTGTCGAGCTGATGTTGAGGTTTCTGCACTATATTGCTGGATGTATCAACCACTCTTGGTATACAACAGTGACACCCCCTAACATTTACACGATTGTTGCTCTGAAGCTCAGAGCATAGCTGCTTTATATCAGCAGTTGCTCGCCCCTACACACAATGATGAAAAGTGCTGAGAGAGGTCACCAGTTGTTATGATCATTATACAGTTATAATTTGATAGTTGGCTTCCGCTTACTCTTCTCTGATTGCATGTTGCTTCTGATCATGTTCCATATCCTTTCCTACTATTATACCCTGTTAACTAATGCATGTGTTGACCAATTATATCATGTAACTCCTCATTCTAAGGGGAAAAAATTGAAAATGCCCGTTCTTGCGTTTACCATTTATATGTGACATTGTGTGTTCGAATCCAGTTCATGACCTTTGATGCGTTACACTCGTCTCTCTCCCCAGTCTTCCCAGTCACTCTCCATTGCCTGCTATCTAATAAAGAATAATGCCTTAACCTTAATCTTGAAAAAATTTAATTATTGCGAAGAACACAAAATTAAGTTGCTAGCCTCAGAATCCATGCATAAGTCTAGTTTTTGTTGACTAGTGACTAAAGCGCTGTATGTTATCTTTATGTCTAGGTCCTATCTGAGCCGTGGAGGCTGTCTACCAGTCAGACCCCGCTGCAGCAGGTCGATCTGTTTGACCTGGTCAGACACCCCGAGTACGTTTCCTCCGGAGGCGGCTTTGGTCCGGTGAGTTATCCAATCAAAATGATTCATATCCATACTCAGGAGTGATCTTGACTTTTTAAGAGAGGATGAAGAGAGTAGTGCAGTCTTGCTTCCTGCAATTGAGAAACATTAAATCAAGTCATTTTAATCTTGTAGTTTGAGAGAAGGTCATTCATGCTTTTATCTCATCTCGTTTATCTCTATTCCTGTCTCAGTCAAAAATCAGTCTCAGGTCTACAGCTTGTTCAGAATGCAGCAGCTGGTTTTTACAGCAGCTGGAATAACCTGTGTGAGGAACCTACACTAGCTACTAGTATCATCTTTTAAATCACTTAAAACACTTTTGTAGATTAGACATTTTAGAAAATATATTTAACATTAGCCATGTTTAATTGGTATCCAAAAGAGAATCATCCTTTTTTTGCCCTAAGTATTTGTCTTGTCTTTTACCAAGGAAAAGCAAAGACAGGTGAGTTGCATCCCCTGTCTGCTCTCTTCATCTGTCTCCTTTTGTGTCCACCAGGTGGCTGATGATGGTTATGGTGTGTCCTACATCATTGTTGGTGAGAACCTCATCAACTTCCACATCTCTAGCAAACACTCAAGCCCAGAAACCGTAAGTTCACTTGGTTTCCCTTCCTACACACAATTCAGTTTTTCCTTTGTCCATTGTTTTTCCTCTGACTCTTTGTCATCTCTTTTTCTTATTTTCTCTCTTTTTTTTGTGTGCCTCATTGTAGGACTCTCACCGTTTTGGCGCCAACATCAGAAAGGCCATGCTGGAGATTCTGGGTCTCTTCCAGCTTGATAAGAAAGCCATCAAGTGATTGCCCTCTCCTTGGGTGGAAAAAGCATACGAAATTGTTTTTAACAAAAGATATATTCTTCCTGAAGCTTGTACAGAAATTGTTTTTGGTTTTATTTCTAAGTTAATTAATGTTAAAGAAATATTGATGATTGAGAGATGTTTGGAAACATTACTGTCATTTTGTTTTATTGTTGTGAGGGGTACATGTGTATGTATGGGCAATGTGAGATTCTGGTGGAATTGGGTACGGGTAGTGCACAGATCAAAATGTTTATCTACAAGACTATGCACCGGTGCCTTAGTGACCCACTAATGTAAAAGGGCTGAAAGGGAGGAGGAAATTAGTGCCACTCTAGTACTGCAAGTCCATATTAACAGTCCGTGAGAGGAGTTTCAGCTGAAGAATTGAACATTCAATATCCAACATTGTCTGAATCAAAATTTCAGCTTTGGTTGAGAAATGCTGCAAGAATTTGACTAGATTGTGTCCTGGTTAGTCCATCCCACACACCTGCGGAACATGGGGGTGAAAATCCTGTTTCACTGTTTTTGTTTTTGTCCCTAGAAGCTTTCTTCCAATCTTCAAGATCAGAGCACCTGGGTCTTGTGGAGTTGGGCACGACGGCAACCTTGTAGTTAAATTATTTCAACAAATCTACCGGTAGTATTGTTTGGTCCCCCTTAATTTCATATGGTTCAGTTGAGATGAGATATTTACCAGCTCTGATGGTATCTGGTGGATAACGAAGCCTGTCGGAGTAGAAGCGTTGATCTAGAATAGGTTTAACATTTTCAGGTCATTATAAATAAGGGATTTTGTTGTTCTGGAAAGTGACCCTAGATCAGCGTGACTCTTACTCTGGGAAGCTTGTTGGGTACCAGCAGAAGACAGAGGCCTGTTCCTAGTGGTCCGGTCTGAAGAATGGATCTCCATTGCCTTTTTGACTCTCATGTGTACGGCCAGTTTGTTTGTTCTTTTTTAGCTGCTATGTTTTTATGACGTAGCGATAAAGGCAGATCATATTTGTGTTGTTTTTGTCGTTTCCATACTCAGGTTTTATTAACTTGGCCTAGTATTCTAGGGTGCTGGCTACAGCGTTGCAAGAGTTGTGCTTATGATGACATGTATCTGTGCAACAGTACATGATGAGATGCAGTACCATGCCATGTGACACCAGTGAGCTGTCTCATAGTGTAGCATTGACTTCCCTGTTGCAGTTGAGGGACAGGGTGTGTCTCCGGGGATAATCTCATTTGCACAATGTGTCAAATTGGACTGACAAAGTGTGGCCAATGTTGAGTTTTTTCTGTAGTTGTTTAGTGTGTTAAAAAGGGTGGGGTCATTGTACTTTCACAATGTTGCACTCACAATGTTCCTAACTACCTTGGTAGACTTTTGTCAAATGACTGATCTGATCTGTCTGTCTTGGCTTCATATCAGCCTGTAATGGGACTGTCAAGATGTTAAATGTCATTTTCAGCATTGTGGTGTTGCAGCTATTGGTGTTGCCTAGTCAGATGAGATGCTTAATTGGTTGGTGGGTTGTTATGTCAGTCCAGTAGGCAATCGCTGTTTCTCTTGCATCGTTCTGTTAGACAACTTTTAACATTTGACGGTCTGGGAATCAGACCGAACAGATAGGCAGTAATGTTTAGGAATAGGCTACATACAGAAAGGTTCTCATGCCTAAGAATGCATTTCTGTTTCTTGTATATGTTCTCTGTCCATACAGCATATTATTTATTTTTTCCACGTTTTCACACATTGAACTGTTTGAGACATGCATATTTACTAGCTGAGTGCAGCATATGATGAGAACTAAGTTAAGTTAAATCTTTGCTGATTTAAGAAGTGAAACGGACAAAAAATATTTTGATTCCATTTTTGACGAGATTTAGTTTTGTTATCACAGACAATGACATGTTGTAGTTGTATGACTTTTTATCTCAGTAGAGAGCTGATGCATGGTTTTCAAGATGAAGCTGTATATGTTTGCCTTTAATTTAAAGATGTGTAAAAAGACAAGCAGCTTATATACCAAAACAAGTTTTAACACAATAAAAGTGAATGGTACCAGCTCTAAGTATGTAATATCTTATTTACACATTGATCGTTTTTGTTTTTGTTGATCCGTTTTTTAAAAGCTCATAATTTAATGTGGGCGAGAAAAGCACTGTATTCACCAGCACCAAAACCAAACATGAGACCGATTGTGAACATCTAGAACACTAAACATAAAATGTGCAGTGTCAGGAGACATACTGTATAATATATATATGATATGGTATTTAGAAGATGCTTCTATCCAGAACAACTTCCAGTCACATTGGCTCTTGTGGAGACCAAACCTGTGACCTTGTTGTTATGAGACATTTTCTCCAACCACTAGGTCAATGTAACCAAACATCACCTGCCCTGAGAATCAGTGAGGCTACAGGTGAAACATGTTTGAAATGACCTCTGTCAAGCACCAAGGTCGTAAGCTCTTGGCCACACTGAGCCATAATGACTTTTGCGCTTTGGTCCGGGCGCTCGACCCTCATCCTCACCTGAAGGATATCTTGTGTGAGTGTGTCATAGCTACGTTCGTCAGCCTCTTTTAGTTCTGACAATTTGAAAACCACCTGAAATGAGTCTGGTGTGAAAATGGGATCCTTCCTTTCCTTGGGTCAGTGTTTACTTCTCAAAGGGAAGCTGGCCGCAGCACTAGCCTGCCATCTCGGCAGGTGTCTGGGCTCAAGTGGACCTCACCGAGGAGCCAGTTCCGTCTGTGGGGTTATTAATAAATCCCTCCACCGGGGCTGGTCGGGGGGTATTCAGCTATGAACTCAAATTAAACGGGAGACGTTTAAAGGCATCACGAGGTGACAGATTTCCAAGGAGGACAGAGGCAGGAAGTGATTACATGTGACGGTTTCCCTCTAGCTCCTCTCCACTGCATGTGCACCCCCCCCCACACACACACACACACCTCCACAATGGTACACCCGCCCCGGTGTCACCCTGCCCTGGGCTTCCGTTAGCGGGCTAACATTTCAAGGCTGCATTCCTGAGGTCTGCTTGCTCCTCATCAACTCTGAGAACCTGCAGTTTGGCCGCTTGAGAAAAATGATCAATTTCAAAGGCAGCCCTTTGTATATCTTTTTTATTTTTTATGTCTCTATCAAAAGTATGAAGTCTCGTGTGTCCTGGCTTCTTTCTGTACATCGAGGAGGATTTGATTTGTATTTGTACAAACGAAAAAGGCAACATCCTCTCTATTCAAAACACAAGACAGACACACACAGCACACACAACAGACCTCCAACCAGTTGGCCCATGGACAGCAAACCTTTAAATTGTACATCTAATTGGCAAGCTGGAAAACCCATTCACTCAACAGCAGACACTGAAACTTAAAACCTTGACTTGCACTTTCTAAAAGTAGACTTTGGGAGAGGTCTCCGGCCTCCGCTTGTCACCAGTTTAATTCATGGGCTACTTGCTCCACAACACCCTCAAAGAAAGTGGGGAGCCAATGTTGCCTATCCTATTTTATAAGCTATTCATTCACGCAGGAGCAGGGGTGTTCCCATTTTGTCCCCTGGTAATCACTGTTTGCTGTTAACAGAGGAGAATAACATTGTTCTCATTTCAGCTACTGTATGTAGATCATGTCATTCTTGATTTGGGTTTTGGCAGGACAATTTGTTTTTCCTGCACCGTTGGACAACTTACATAAGGCTCTGTTATGCCCCTACCTAACTGAGTGTGTTGATTCAGTAAGAAAGGGAAAAAAGTAACTCAACCTCTGTGTTCTGCTGCAAAATGTTAGTGTAAGGATGGATGTCTTTCACCACAATGACTCTGGAAGGATTTACATTTCGATGGACCTCACAAAGGCAATTTCAAAAGAAATCAATATCAAAACACATAAACCAATGTACTGTACACACACACACACAGATTAGGGATTAAGGATCTTTATGTGGCATTCTGCTAATAGCTCCTTTATACAATGCAAAGTAAAAAAAAAGAAAACCAGGGAGAAAGTACTGTGATGAAGGTCATTTAAGGTTCCTCTCCCAAAATCACCCAACTTCATTACCCCTCCGCTCTCCTGCTATGAAGCAGAATCGTCTCAAGCCACTGATATCTTACCTTCAACACCTCACAAACCCTGGTGCCATACTAGAATGTCTTGTGAATTTTATCTGGCTGAGAACTGCGCCCAGATTTTAAAAAGTGCCATATGAATCTAAGTGGATAAGGCAAGGGTGTAAAAGGAGAGGGTGAGCATGGCGGTTGGCGTGGAGGTAGCGTGTCTGCGGCCGGCTGCACCTGTCTAGCTGCGCTAAAGGAGCAGGGCCTGGGGCCCCAAAGTGGACCTCAGCCAAGGGGCGGCGAGGAAGGAAGGTAAGGAAGAGTAGCAGGGCGAATGTGATTCCCCTGAGAAGCTCACCCACCGCGTGCTCACCAAATATATAAATAACTTTTATAGGTTTAAGTGGAATTAGTTGAGATGTTGGTCGTCAGCATGCTTACAGATATATAGTTATGGACTTTCTGACACGAGGAGGCAGAGAGAGGAGAGTCTTTCATTGCTTCGGCGGCGTACATACTGTCTTCTGTTACTTCCAAACATCTCAAATTGAGACTCATCAGTCCATAAAACCTGACTCCACATCTCAGGTGTCCAGTTTCTGTGTTCTAGTGCAACTTTTCTTCTCTTTTGTCTATTTCCTTTTCTCAGAAGCAGCTTTTTGACAGCAACACGTCCTTACAGACCCGTAGCGTTGAGTTGTCTTCTCACAGTGGAAGGATCGACAGAAACACCTGTGGATTTTTTCTGATCTGAAGCTGAGTGGAGCTTGATTTGTTCCTATCTCTCAAAGATGAGAGCTTTAAGTACCGTCTATCTGATGGTGATAGTTTTGGTGGTCTACCAGGTCTTGCACGGTTGTTAGGAGTCCCATTTTCTCTATCTTACAATAATTTTTTAAACTCCAGTTTTTTCACTTATTTTCCTTAGTGTTGGAGGCTTTTGTGTAATTTTCTGTTAAATATATGTTTCCTGCATTATTGTTTGACACCCAAAAATAAATAATCTGTACTGAATGGCCGTTTGACTGGAAATTGAATGAAAGAAAGGGCGGCCTCTGACTTTTGCACAGTACTGTATATGTACACACACATATGCAAGCAAACAAACATGGACACAGAATTACACGCAAGTATGCAGTAAAAAACAATTGACTTATGGGATTACATCATAATTCATAATTCTATTGATCCCAATAGGGAAATTCTCTTTTCGTTTGCCCCCCTCCACAGGGAGGTCAGAGGTCAGGATACAGAGCAGCACCCCTTGGTTTGGATTCAGTGTCTTGCTAAAGGACACTTCAACAGTCGAGATGCTTGCTGACATAGGGGCTTGAACCCGGATCCTCCGCTTGAAGGCCAGTCTCCCTTCTCACTAGGCCACCCTGCTGCCCCACTGTGAGCACTGCCAGTATATAAAATATAATATTCATTAACTAAGCATGAACTAAATGACTCAAGAGAAAGTGCGGTAAGAAAATGTAAACTTTATTGCAACTTTGTCATTCTAAGTTCTCTGATTTACAGAAGAGAAAAACACTTGTAATGGCACAGTCATCGTAATATGTACATTGCTGATACTGCAATAATCCGGACACTTTTGTTGTCCAGATTTAAGAGTGGGACATAGAGGCACATGGCATCATGTTTTTTTCAGTCTGTACAGGGAAGAAATAATACATCAAAGCTTTTCCTGCAACTTATACGTTAACATACCACAGCGTTCAATAAAAGCATAAGCATGGGAACTAGACAAGCTCTTTACATAAAGGGCTCCGTTGGGAAATCACAGTTTGTCCATTGTACATTCAGCTCTAGGAGAGATTAAGACGTTGACGTGTTCACAACACACTGCGTTGCACTAAGACATTTGGTGACTTGATAAGCTTCAGTAGACCTGAGAGTTTGCGTTGATACAGTAAACTTGTTAGATCAAACTTACACAATCAATTAGTGGTAAGGTATTATTCACTGAGTAAGTGATGGGGGGGCCAGAGACTTCCACAACAGAGTCTGTACTGTTACCGCTGCCCAATAAAGACTGCATTAATGTATTATGTCATGTATTATAAAGTCAAATAAGAGCATTGTGAACTAACTAACCATATGTAATGAAACGTGGTGTAAACGGAGTGACGTTTCTCTGTGGGCTGTAGTTGAGTATGATCACATGCTTGTTCTGTCATCTCATTATCATCTCATCTGCTTACAACATCCAGTCAGGATTCAAGCCAACTCTGAGAAATTCTCACATGCAACTGATGTAAAATGCTACTGTTCAAGCGATGGAAGTGGGTGTGAATAAGAGCACAGTCCAATAGAGTTGGCTAAGTGGAGTTACACGTAAGGGCAGAATTTCACGTACTCATCAAGGTTTATCCAAGTGGCCACCTATGTAGAACTGCACGTCTGTGACCTTAAACATGAGGTTATGCATTTGATTTAACAATTTCTGTTAAATCTAAGAAGGCTGCAAGAGACATTTCATACACACAAGAAATGAAAGCATCATATTATGGTATTTTGGGGGTAAGGCGCTCCTCCCCCGCGTCCTATTAAAATCTCCTTTCCACCTCTGTGGTGTTGTCAACAAGGCTTTCTTTAGAACTTCCTCTGGCGATCATGAACGAGCACATCAACACAACATCAGAGAGAGCTAGTAAAAAACGAGCAGCCTATCAAAAGCACTTACAGCAGGCTAGTAAGAGGTTAAAATCTAGTGGATAAACTCAAATATAGCCATAGTTGTGGCACTTTACTATGCCATGTTACAATGGCTGTGGCTTGGCCTCAGGTTCATCTGGCCTACAGTACTAAGGGACATTCAGATGTGTCCAATTGAGTGGTATGTTGATAAATTAAGTTCAACTATTCTAAGAATAAGTGCTAAGGGGGTGATGGGTTGTTGTGTCTGTTGACGATTACATAGTAAAGCAGTGAAAAACGTAACTTGAGGTACATTCATCATACATCAGCCCTTCGGCCTGATAAGTTCAAGTAAGAGCCTTTCCAATGGGTGAGCGAGACGTACGGTACCAAGGTGCGTCGGTCTCCTTCATACAAAGCTTTCTGTAAGCGAATTTCCTTCCGATAAGCATTTCCCTCGGTAAAACCCTTTCAAACATCTTCCTTTGTCCTTTTTTCATCTTCATTTGGTCTTCTTGAGAGATTCATAGATTATTTTTAAGCAAACAAGGGGCTTGCTTTGTTCCTCCTTATCAAGAGAGCCAGCAGCAGCTAAACATTTAAAGACTGTAGAAATGCAGTATGTAAACACACAGACACACTTACATAGAAAAAAGCAGAACAGATCAAAAAGTCCGGAAACAAATCAGCCGAGAGGTAAAACTGATTTTTTTTTAAACGAAGAAAAAAGAAAAAGAAAAAACGTCACAAAAAAAAAAATACAAATGATTTTGTAAAGTGCAAGTATACAAAAATATCTCTCTACATCTAATCTCAAGATGGCGTCTTGAAACACGGTCAATGGTCTTTTGTGGAAAAGTGCAAGTTGAGAACAGCACGGATCTTTAGAAAACAAAAATGAGTAAGATTCCAAACAGTATCAGGATGAGAGACTCAGCTCCTCCGTAAGAAAACGGCCACCTCGTCCAAGGCCACGGGGTAGTCCTGCAGGAGCGTCCCCCCGTCGAACACCTGAGCGTTACGGCTGTCCTGCCACTGGAAGCCCCCGTCAGGTAAATAAATATCCCTCTGCACTGCCCCCTTCTCCACCACGGGTGCCACCAGGACCTGCAAACGGGCAACATACACATAAGGCAGGTAAAATAAACCGAGTTCAGACATCAGGGAGGTTGTACGCTTTAACAAGACCGAGTTACAACCGAGGGTGATTCATATATCAGATTCCGAGTATATCGGTCGCTGGCAGAAGGAACTCAATCCCCTCCAATCAGAAAGTCATTAAGTCACCTCGTCTCCGATGAGGAACTGGTCATCGATGGTGAAGGTCAAGGGGTCACTGGGACTGAGCCACCACATCGGCCGGTAGATGGGGTATCCCGTCGCCTGCCACTCCTCTGCGTACTTCTCGATCAGGGGGACCACAGAGTCCTGGTGCCGAGCTATGTAGGCCCGTGTCAGGTTGAGCACCTACGGGCCGCCATGGGAGAGAAGAGAATAAATATGCTGTAAATTCAAGAAGAAATGGGATGATGTTTTTGTCTGGATTAGGTTTAACTATGTGCTATAACTATGTATAACACTTTTGCTATGTATATCACTTCATGATTCCTTTAGTGTTTGCCTCTTGCTGTTTTGAAACAAACAATTCTCTACAAACCCATGATGTCTGTGCTTACAAGCGTGAATAACAGCTTACCAACTAGTCCTGCCATGAAGTTACCTCATGAAGTAGCCTAGTATCTTACTATCTGGTATATTTGTCTGCCATTGTGTATACTGTTGCAATAACATGCTATATTTCATTCAGAACCATTGATGTCTTTTATTGATATTCCATCATTTATTTTCAAGAAGCGAGGGAGTAACTGAGACGATCCAACCAAAAAGTCCTTTTCTAAAAGAAATAATCTGCCACAAGAATAATATATAGAATAATATTAAGGTCTGCTAAAGACATTTGCAATGCCATCTCTACACTCAGACATACAGACAGAACTAAAGAGCAGTTCATTGTTGACTTAGTGGTTTAACACTGTCCAAGTCTTTCTCCTGTCTCCCTCTGACCAAACTACTTCAGCATTCCTGGAAGGGTCATATCCTCTTCAGTGTCCCATGACAAAAACAAAACTTGACCGCATCTATAAAAAATGTATTTTTATGAGTAGGGATTGAGAACATTTGTAGGAATGAACTCGAAATCACAACCCGAGTGTGAGTGGATCTCTCTCTAATTGAGAAACCAGGCATGTGTGTGGTTTTGAGGTTTCATTGCTGTTTGGTTCCAATGTGGTCAGCGCTATGATCTGTCTATGATTGACCGAAGTCTTGCACACTCTGGAAACAAAGGTGCCACACTTAAACTACTGTACAAAGACTGTACAGCATAGCCATTTATCACGGGTTATCCAGCAGAGAGTCTATTCTCTTCCAAAATGTCTTCTCAGCCTCACTTCATCTGAGTTTATGAATTGAAGGCTATGCAAGAGACCAAAATGGAAAACATCGCTGCTGTCAAATGCTAGCCGTCCAAAAGGCCTATTTTTATCTTTGTCACGCAACACGAGTCACAACCAATATATTCTGTTGCCTCAGTCTTCTCCAACTGGAAAAAACAGTTGATCTCCCCCACCCTGTCACAGCTGTCAATTACACATGGAAATCGTAATTGCCATAATAAAGTCTTTTTCCAAGACTTGTCCTCAAATTCATTATCATTCCTGCCGAAGTGGCTCTCGTCGTTGTAGCCGAGAGTGAGAGCGAGCCATAAATCTCGAGGAGGGATTGTAATTCGGACCAGATGGACTCTTAACCACAGGTGATGTCGGGAGGGGGCCAAGCAATCGCTCCTATTGAGGGAAGAAGGGAAGGGCAAGGGAGGGGGGGAAAAACAGCCTTCACCCGCTCCAGAAACATCAAGTGCTTTTGTTGTGCAGGAACCTGAGCCTGGGGTCCCACGCTGTAAAACATATCAATATCTGTGACCAGACTCTCTGAGACTGTAGGCCTTGTTTTCCTGCCTTGCGCGGTGAACGGTACATTCCTGATGTCCGGCGGTGAGGGACGGGGGAGTTCCAGCTCTCCCGCTGGGGGAGAGCGAGGCCTGCGTTTTGACGGACCGAGGAACAGCGCGCTTCGTGCCCCTCTACAAACACACCGGCTGGCTCACTGACACGGTGGGAACTGCTCGGCACTGACCCGCAGACCCGAGGAGAGGCTGCCGGGTCGATAAACCCTCGCTCCCGCCTCTTGTCATAAGGGTGAAGATCTTGTTATCGAGCGTGTAAAAGAATGTGAAACTACTATGTTGTCCCCATTGTAATTACACCTCATGTGAATTACACAGCTATAGCGCAGGGTGGCCTAGTGGTTAGAGAATTTCCCTACGGGGATCAATAAAGTACGACGTAATTGACGTAATTCATGAATACGGGCATGGTGATGTTTAAGTGGAAGGTATGTGAGGTGCTCTGATTAGTCTGAGTTTCTGTGAGGCATTGCTGTATAGGTTGTATACCCGGTCCTCTCCGCAGACCCAGGGTGGCGTGTGGAAGCTGATGACGGGGAGAAAGGCTGCGATCTCCAGCCAGCGGATGAACAACTCCTCATCTGTCATCAGGTCTCCAGACAGAGAGCCGCCTGCAGGGGCAGAGAGAGAGAGAGAGAGAGAGAGAGAGAGAGAGAGAGAGAGAGAGAGAGAGAGAGAGAGGGGTGTGACACACA
>OMLI01060246.1:0-12016 GCA_900302605.1 Rondeletia loricata
TCATAATTGTGTGAAAAGTTATATTCAATATCTGGGCTCGGGTTAATCTTAGGGTTGGGTTTAATGTTAGATATAGGTTCAGGTTAGGGTTAGGCTAAGGTCAGGGTCAGGGTTACATAGTCTGTGGAGCTGCACCAAATAGGCAAGTGACACTTTGTTGAACATCTACTTTTTGTCACCTGATAATGAGTATCAACAATGGACTATCCAAATAAAATGTTACCGAAATATTTACAGTTTACTGAACTGTGCTATTATTTGAATTCCACCTGTGGACATAGTTACCTCTATTTGAAGTTCAAGTTGTCCACCCTCTTTAACAAACACCAGGTAAGAGTCTCTGTTGATGACTGGTGGCTCGTCGTTGATGTCAGTCAGCATAATCTCTAGTACTGTCGTGCCGGCGTTGTTGTCTGTGTCTCTGGCCCGCAGCGTCGCTGAATACAGAGATCTGCCCTCACGGTCAATCAAGCTGCTGTTTTTCACATAAATTGTGCCCGTATCTGGCTCCACGTCAAAATACGGTAGTCTGAAATAGAAACACAAATGACAAACAATAGTATGTTTCAGTTGCATAGACACAGCAAGGATAAAAGATCGTTCCAAGTATAGAGTGGCTGCATTTACAATCACCACGATTTTATTGAGGGGAAACATACATGCTGTCTGGAAGAAGTGTGTAGTTGAGTTTGCCTTCATCCATCGTGTCAGGATCCTCTGCCTGGGAAAACAAAAACCAATGTGTGCTCCGCAGTACCAAGTAGCAGTCAGTAATGTCAAATTGGTGAGTGCAACACAATCAAAGGGTTAGTTACATGTAAGTTCAAATGGTTTGAGTGTGAATCAAGTGTGTAAAGGACTTACAGAAATGTTGGCAATGACTTTGCCAGCAGGAGAGTGCTCAGGCACCTGCAGCTTATAGGTATCCTGTGGGAACGTGGGGAAGTTGTCATTGGTGTCCTTGATCTTAATAGTAACTGTGGCAGTAGAGTGGAAGCTGCTGTTTTCTTGATCTATCGCAATCACCTGCACCATAAAACAAGCAAACAAAATACATCAAACTTGTAATGTATTTTACACATTCACCAGTATAATAATACAGATTTCAAGCAGGTTTGTTTGAGGGATATATATATACATATATGATTGCAACAGATGTTATTCATATAATTGGCAATGCATTACACATACTGCTGAATGTCCTGCACACTGGCTGATTGTAACTTATGTCCCACATTATCTGGGTAAAAATAATTTCATGACAACAGTATACACACGATCCCATCACCTTTGTGATGCGTGCCAATGTTTCCTTCTTAACACCCTTAATCACCTGTGGTGTAACAGATCTTAAAAGCTTTTCCCCGTCTTATCGCTGTAAAACCTGGCTCACCTAAGCTGGGATAATTATGGTATTGGCCATTGCACTGGCTTGATACAGCACTTGTGCCTTTTTTGCCTCTCCTTACCTGCACAACCATCAGTTCTTTTTCTTCAAAATCCAGTTTCTGGGGCTTTTTGACCACGAGCTGAACTGTGCTTTCTGAAATGATAAATTGAGGCTCCACAGAAAACACCTCCTTGTCAGCTCCCTCCAGGATTAGTTGGATTTTCCCCCTCTATAAAAGCCAAAGGAAGATGATTCATTGTTTGGTCATTAACATCATTCAGCTCTCATCATTTATCTTATACTTGGCACACACACTCTAGGAAAACCTAGTCTCTAAGTTGAGTGGTTTAGCTGACCTTATCCAGATCTTTGACCGTCATGTTGATGGGAACAGTCCCCAAAGTGTGCTCAAAGATCTCTCCTGTGAAGTTACTCTCCTTTACACATTGGAGTACCTCTCCTGTACCTCCACACATGTAAAACTCGGGCTTGTTGTCATTTATGTCGATGATGGTGATCTCTACATCTGTATTGGTGCTGGCATTAGCCCCATGGATGTTTGGATTGGCCTCTGTGGCCTTGAATAGAATAGAATAGAATAGAATAGAATAGAATAGAATAGAATAGAATAGAATAGAATAGAATAGAATAATTCACAGTTAACTCATCTGCTCCATTGGGTCTACCAGTATTTATTAAATGAATAAAGAGATTCCAAGCTTTCCATGAGCAACAACAATGTCATGCTAGCTGATGCGGATATGATGAATCTTGTGCTAAAATTGTATTAAAATTAAAAATGTATTCCTCTTGAATATAGCACTGGATATGGACAGTGGATATATATGGACGCTGGATATCAAATAATATTTTTATTTTTGATTCAGAGGATGAATCATTGAGCTAAATTGCATAGAGATTTTTTTTAACCTATGAACTTCACCAGTATATGCATGATAGGAATAAATGGCTACGGCCATCTGCAAAGGGCTCCCACAACCTCTCACCTCAAAACATCTGGATGTTATTGGGCTCACTGGAACCACACTGTAAGAGTATCGCCTTTACAACCATACTCAATTTACACCACCGTGAGAAAGTTTAGGGCCAACAACAGGCAATTTTGTGCAAAAAATGAATGAAATTGCCTTTCTGCATATTTCATATTGTGAGTACTTCAACTAGTATAGGTAAGATCTGGTCACTGAAATGTATATGGTTTCAAAGAGGTCTTTTGTATTCAGGTGTGATGATGTGAAAGCCCTTTGATTTTATGTTTATTAACATTCATGTTTTGCGGTTTTTACTCATCGTCCAAAAACTGCATATTTAGGACATTCAGAGGGTCTAAGGTTTATCAAGGACTAAAGATAAGGGCTTTGAGCCATTAATAGAGAAAAGTGCAAACAGATCAACTGTCAAAAAGGCTCAAGCCTTGGCAGATAAGTAAACCTACTACCATTTCACTAACATTTTCTGAAGGAAATTGAAGTCCTCAAGAGACTGGGGAGGGTTTCTTTTGTCAATTTTGAGGTGGTCACAAGACAAGACACAAAGTTGAAGGAACTACCATTACATAGACTGGTTTGGCCCCAAGTTATTCTCCTACTTATTCTTATTCTTATTCTTATTGGTTGTAGTTGTAGTATTACTTTAAAAAACTGTACCTTGACAGTCAGGGTAACAGCATCACCAATGACTTCTCTGTCAATTTCTGACTTTACTGATATGACACCATCATTTTCTGAGATGCTAAACAGGTCATCTGCTGTGGAATCTGTCAAACAAGGGGGAAAACTGTCAATAGCAACATTTCCACGTAAGAACTTCATTCACTCACTCACTCACTCACTCACTCACTCACTCACTCACTCACTCACTCACTCACTCACTCACTCACTCACTCACTCACTCACTCACTCACTCACTCACTCATTGCAAACAACTTCAAATTGTTCTAGCTTTGTTCTTCAAATTGTTGAGGCTCACATTCAATGCTATAGATCATATCATCATTGATTCCTGTGTCTCGGTCTATGGCAGTCACTCTTAACACAGGCAGGCCCTGGCAAAGAAAAAAACAATTATTAGTTTTCTGAAACTAGAACCAATTGAAACTCTCTTCATTTACACACATATTACTAAATGCAGGCTTACTGCACGTAGATTCGGCAATGTCATATCACACCAGAATTTGCAGAAGCTTTGTCACACAAAATGGGTGTGAAAATGTTTTTAAAAACTGCGCTCATACAATGTCATGTAGATACAGCAATGTAATGTGTCACGTCAGAATTAACAGCAACTTTGACACATAATGAATGTGAAGATGCAAAACAAATTTAAAAAAATGTCTGGACATATGCTCCATGATATGATATGCCATATACAACAGTTCTCCACTTTGGAAGTCCGCATCTCAATGCAGATTTGAACTTCACTGCAAGTTAGACCTAGAGCTGTTATTTTCTAAATATTTTAGTACATGGTGGAACATTCTACATCATATATTAACATTTAATCCCTTTCACTTCCTTTTCAATCACCATTTGAAAATGAACATCAATCCAGTTTAGCATCTTTTCCAGTGGAGTGCTATCCTCTCCTTTGCATCGAGTTAGCAGCACTTACCGCAGGAGAGCCTTCGTCAACTCTGGCTGTGTAAGGAAGACTTATGAATTGTGGATCAAGGTCTGGGACATCCAAAACAGTAACGAAGGCAAAAGCAATGCTTGATTGGACCACGTATTCTCCCGTGCACTGACCTCCACCATCCTGTTATGGGACACGCAATGTCAATGCAATTCAGTGTTATGTAGCAAGCTATGCAGGTTTTTGTGTGCCATAATCATAGACTGGTTAAGTGATTTATTATTATTGATTAATTAATATATCAATTAAAAGACAATTTATGAAGTGATTAATAAAGTTGACATTTACATGATCCAATTAATAAAACTGTATATAAAACAATTAATAAAATGAGTCAATTAAAGTGGTAATCTCCACGATCCATATACAGTATATATATTTATTTATTTATTTTTTACTTTGGCAACATGTTTGGTGATAAGTGATCATTGCTGTGGTGTTTTTGCATTGCACGTTGCAGAGATCACCTGGCAATCAAACAGTGTGGCCAGTACTGTGACGTTTGTTGATGAAGTTTGAGTTTCTGTAGGTAGCGCTATTTTTTTGTCTGTTCAGCCATGGTGGCTATCGCTGCTCATGCTAACTACCCAGTTGTTCTTCTATTTATTCCCAACAAACCACTGTTGCTGCTGGAGGAAATGGAAAAGGCATCACTTCCTGTGCGCCAGAGGATTTTTTATGTGAAGGCCTACCCGACACTGGGTGTTTAGAACAGCAAATGTATAAAAAGTATAAAAGCTTTCATGAGCTGGGTATTATTATTAGTGTGGCACACTGGGTGCATGTCAAAGTTGTCTAATACTAAAGTGTGGCCCAAGCAGAAAGCGTAACTAGTAAAGGAATACACAAATGAATTGTGAGATAAAAAATGAGTAGAAAAACACATTAGTAAATGGAATAACAAACAGTAAAATTGAAATGCCTTTCATTTGGGAAATTGATTTATAAAGTTAGTAGCATATTCATTGATTAAAAACAGAATTATGAAATTGAATTATTAATTGATTTATTTAATTTACTTTGTATTAATTGTTTTATAAACTGTTATTAATTGCATAATTTAAATGTAAAATACTTACAGACGCATTTATCTTTAGCCGATAGAAAGTGCCCAGAGCAGTATAATTTAGATTTCCATTTAATTTGACTTCACCGGTAGTCTCCATGATGCTAAATAGACTGAATCCATCATTCGGAATAACCTAGAAATTACAGTGTAAATGGGGCTTAAATACATTTCATGGAATACCACAATAAAATATTAATGAGATACAGGGTTTATTAAGATCACTTACTTCATCAATGTTGTATTTCACGAGAGAAGCAATCCCAGTGTCACTATCAGTGGCATGCACCTTAAACAAAGATGTACCTATGGTGGTATTCTGACAAATTGGAAGAAAAAATAAAGAAAAAGAAGCACAAAATCAAACACAATAATGCTTCTCAGTGTTGACAATAACTAGTTAATTTTGACTTCATGAGAGGTGACAAATGCTTTTCCCTCACAGAGGCTTAGAGTACAAGGTGAAACAGAGAGGATTATACATAGGATTGGCTAGGCTCACATTAGCCTCCTCCTGAACCGTCTCTATACTAAAAGAGCACATTTTTACAGAAATTTAAAGATATTTAGGAACAGTCATATTGTAATGCCCTGCACTAAAATGATCTCATGATCTGTGAAATGCCACTTAATTCATAACATAATGTTCATAACAGAGCTTTGAAATTGCTACTTTCAGACATTATCAATGATCAAAGTGGAACACTCTTTGTTGTTGAAGTAATAAGATGCAGAATAACGATAAAATAACACTGGCCAGGGTAATGAAACTGATGTGCAGATGGATAAGGAAAGTGTTCAGTAACTTAAAGATGTTCAACTTACTTCTGGGACGTCAGCATCATATGTAGAGGCCTCAAATATGGGCTTGTTGTCATTGGCATCTAATAATATTATTGTTAATACTTTTGGAGTCTGAAAGACAATGCATGAAGAACAAAACTTCTATGAATACAGTAGAACAAAATGACATGAAATTGAAACTGTTGATTAACACTCACTTATATTTCACTTACTGTATTGTGAGGATCAGAGACGGTAACTGAGAGTTCCAACACAGTCTGGCTCTAAAAAACATTAATTAAACCAAAAAAAATTCAGTTGATGACAATTTAAGGTTTTCAACTGTTGTATTTAAACTACTGATAGCATAGTCTAAGAAAATTCTAAGCAAAAATGACCATACCTCTCTATCTAGCTTCATCTGGACTGTTACCTCCCCGGTGTTTCGGTTAACTCTAAAGAAGCTGGCAGTGGACCCACTGAGTGCATAAACCAATACATCATTTTCCGCATCAGTTGCGTTTATAGTAAATGCATAACCACCTATGACAACAACAACAGGGGGACAAAAAATGTGAGCAGTCAATGCAAAACATATATACTGAGGCATGATATCACATAAGTGAAATAAAAGCTGTGAAATAAATACTTAGACTGTTTCCAATCTTTCAAACCAACCAGCAACCACGAATAATGCATATATACCTATGGGGATGTCTTCACACAGACGTGCAACAGTAGTGTGGATTTCAGGACTGGTATTTGCTGTAGAAACACCAGAGTTTAAATGTTACATAGAGTGGTAAAGACATGGAGACAAAATGACTAAATGAACTGACTATGCTCACCATTAGTGAAGCGAATAAGGCACAACAGTAGTATGCTTCCTGCAATCCTCCCCATGTCTGCCATTGAAACTAAAACATAACAAAGGGGGGGAAATCTATTAAATTCTAACGTTTCATTTTTCATCTGTCACACAAAATTACTGGCTACAGATAAAGACAATTACATAATTGCATAACAGGTATAAAATAATTCCACTGTGTAAAACAGCAGTATCATCAATCAAGTACTTGATGATGTAACAAGATTTATTTAGTTTCCTAACTATGCAAACGACATGAAAATGATTAAAGTTAGAGCTACAATATAACAGAAGTAAAGGCAATTGGACCTGCATTATGTGAAATGATATTTAGCTCATATTGATTTTTGACATATTCCCACTGTCAAAAATCTGGGTAAATCCGTTTTTCCAATGTGAGCAAGAGCTTAGCCCATTACGAAACGACTGAACAACATGTGGGGTGTTTCTCTAATACACCTTGGTATCTCCCTACTTCCTCAAAAAGCATATATTACAGTAGCATATTTTTCTACTTTAATCTGTGATTATCAAAAGACAAATACAATTGTAGCCACCAATTATACAGTACACAATGCTTTCCCTTGTAACATCCAAGAAAGTAGCACAATTTCTATATTTCCTATATGAATCTATTCTATATTGTTAGTACATATATTTAGAGGAACTGCGTTTGGCTTTTATGTGATAGTCCATAGGCTATATGGTAACTAAAACATCTCACTTTACGTTTACTAGCTAAAACAATCTGATTTGTGAAGTAGGTAAATCTGATATAAAATGCAGCACAGTTAGACTTACCAGACGACATTCAGACAGGTGCTTCTCCTTAAGTGATGTCTGGACAAGACCTTTGCCTCTTGCTCCTGCCTGGTGATTATCGTCTCCCAGCTGTAAATATGAATGATTAACAAGCACAAGAAACACACAGCCAATAACACAGCACTAAACCTCCTCCCTGTGTATGTGTGTGAGCAAAAAGCCACACCAAAGCTGCTTACTGATTATGGCACGGGATCTGTGCTTCTAAAGCCAGGTGGATGCCAATTATGGAATCTAACTAAATGTCCTGGTACATGACACAGCTAAGGACATACGTCAGATCAATCAAATTTACAAAACTCCAAATATCATCCAACTGTTTTGATTTGCTCTCATACTACACGCATACCACCAGTTCCCTGTACATGGAGGAAGGCCCCAACAAACTCCTCACCCGATCATTGGCTGGCAAGCCCCTTCACCGGGACTGCATGGCAGTGTGCCATACTGGGTCACCAGTGTCCAGCCTGGGGAGGGAAGACACATACCAGCACCCCAGGAGCATCTGAACTGCTCTTTTGTTTGAAGGGGTGCTTTTGTTGTCATGGCATTAACAGCAGTCACTTTGCTTCCACTGAGAAAACGTGATGTGACCTGAGTCTAATACGTGTCTCATTAGAACCAAGCAGTGGACCGATGCCTTTCTCAGCAAGCACAGATCCATCCACCTCCCTAATGAGCTCTTCCCAATCAGCCCCCCTCCCCCTTTGGCCTCTCCTCATAATTAAAGGGAACCACACAAAAGGATTATCTTCTCTAGTATCCACTGGCTTCATTCATAACCAGATATTTGCCTCAAAACAAAAGCATGGCACTATACCTCTTTACTTCAACAGAAAACATACAATACATGTTTCCATTCCCATGCTTTGGAAAGGAGTCTTATACATGAAAACAGATTTGGACAACCCTCACATCATCTACATCTTACCAAATACTGATAAAATAAGTTGTTAAATAGTTCCAAAACAAAGTTACCTGGATTTTAAGTGCACAGGAACCACTTTTGGTGAAATGTAGGAACTCTTTTTTTGTTTGTTTTTTTAACAGATGAAACCATATAGAACCAACTGGTTCTTAATTATTATTCATTGAAAAATATTCAGCTGTTATTCATAAAAAGTGTGTTGAAGAGAGAGAAGTGAAAATGAGGGATACACGCCCAGGCAGGGCAGAAGGAGGTTTGTTTTGTTGTTTTTTTGTAGCAGGTAAGAACTTAAGGATTTAAATGCTTTTAAACCTTTTAAATACTTTAAAAACTGTCATTGTTCAAAGAACCTATAGTACTGGAAAAGAAAAAATCTCTTCAAAAACAACCAAATAGCAGTATCGCTTATATGCCTAAAAAGAGAAAAAAACAGCATGAAAGCCATTATGATGCCAGTTTGATGGCTTGATTTATAATATGCCAAACTTCTGAAAACGTCTCTAAAAGTCAATCATCAATAAGATCTGTGTGCCATATGTGGGCCATCTGGGTAAAGGGGAGGCTTCGTTCACCTCAGGGGATGAAGCTCAATGTATACATTGTCATCCAGTTAGCCTTTTGTTTATTCCTATGTTAGCAAGGAGAGATCATCTCTCTGTCACATGGCTCTTACTAATAGGCATGATCAGGAATAAAAAACAACCAACTATAGGCACTAATATACCACAGGAATAGTAATATTCAGTTCTCACACTGGCAAGCTTGTTCTCTTAAATCCCTCAGGATACATCAATGACCAGGACTTGCCAGGAATCCGCTCTTCTAATCTTATCCTGTAGACTTTGGTTTATGACTTATTGAACATAATGTTGCCACACTTGACCCAGGAATGCAAATGTAGAAATGGGTGGGAACCTGATAATAAAACACTACCAAAGCAATTCCAGTAAACAGAAACATACTATGCTTTAGGTTTTGAGCATAAAATGCGAGCTGAATAACTGTAGCATAATGAGTATCAAAATGTGACTTTCCCTGTACCATGTAGGCCTAAGTACATTGGACAAAACAGCGGAGTGAGATCAACTCTAATAAAAATTTGCTAAACTCAATGACCCAGAAACAAAAGCATCTTCATACTAGACAGTGTTTGTTGTGGTGATATTACAAGCAGTGACATCAGAGTAGCCATTTCACAGGTCAAGGGTGTTTTTCATTCCACCACCTACCCAACCCTAAACAAGATCCCCTGCTCCTTCACATGATAAAACAAATCCTGATAACTAATGACGCACGCTGCGTGGATCATGCATCATGGAATATAATCATGCAATGAGAATGAAATAAGAATATGATTTAAAACTGAATAAATCACCCCATAGTTGGGCTATCACTTGTGCCCATAACTCAACATAATATCAGCTTGTTAAAAAGTCTGTTGTAGTGGTAAAATATTGTAGCCTCACATAAACATTGGTAGTTGTTACTATGTCAATGATATTAGCCATCTACTGTCAACAGTACACTGTAGCACAACTAACTCATTTTAATTTCTTGTATGGACTTTTATCATTCAATAATGCAATCGCACAGCTAGAGGAAGACAAAAGCACAAAAAGAATGTTAAAATAATGCCATAAGCTAAGGCCGACTTGTCTGACTGCCAGCTCTGCTGACTCCATCTTTTTGGACAGGTGTGAGAAATAAAGGCGCTGGCTAGGTCCTAGTCCAAAGCAATCCTCAGGTATATGGTTAAAATAAGTAGATACATAAATAAATAAACAAACAATCATTATAGGGTCCCTATAATATGCCAATAGAGACTTATTGTGGACTCTGTGGTACTCATTAGTGAGTTTATAGTGATCTTATCCTACTTTATGATATTTTGTATCACCTATGGAGATCACTAGGGTTTCATTTTAATATAATATTCCTAAAGCATCATATATATATATTCTATAATTTTGTAGTGATATTTGTATAACAACCTTCTAAAATGTATTGTAGGATTACTATAGTAGTTTTTCCTAAGGGAAACTTCAAATATTCGACTCCTTTTTATGCCTAGTCTCTAAACTCAAACATATTACTGAGTCTCTTCCTGCCACGATTTGCTCCTGGCCAGGAGGCCTGCTCGCCACTTAGACATTCCCAGAATACAAGTAGATTTTCACACTTTATCTGTCCATTACGGTAAAAATGGCAGACTGCCGTGTGCTCTGGAAATGCGCAGAAATGGGGGTGTAACAGGGAACTGCAGAAACCCTAAACAACCGTGGGGCTGGATTGCCATTTGTGAAACGAAAAAGTGGAGATCGCAGAAATAATTTGGGGGATTGCAAAGCCATAACACCACGTAATATACCAACAGAATGCGCTTTTATAACAAGAGGATCTAATGTTTAGCACCTTTTTCTACAATAGTGGTGAAATCCACGGAATGTTCCATACGGGAACAGCTGACCATAGGATGCCGCACTTAGCCTAACGAGATGTGAGGATTACAAGGACATATATCAGTGATCAGATGCGTGCATATTAACAATCAGGTAACTATAGCCGTGCTCTGGTTTTTGCTTTGTCTCGGTAGAATTTTGGAGATTTGCGGTGCGTGTTTGTGGCAGATGGTTAGACGGGTTATTAGGGCTGTCATCAGCTCAACCTCCAGCCCCTCCTTGTTTTGTTGCTACCGAGTGCGATGTTGTAATGTTTACATTTAGTCCATGGCTGCAAACCACGGTTCTTCTCCTTAGCTTTTCATTAGGTCCACAATTCGGGATGCATTGCAAAGACTAGATCTACTGTAATGCTTTGTTGTGAGGTAATCGGAACAGGCGAAGACAATTATTTATTAACTCTTACTGGACACAATTGGGCCTGATAGGTATAGGCCTATGTCAGATTTTCCTCTAGTGTAACGTGTATCACCAAAAATATATTTTGCAACGGCAATCGCAGGCCCTACAGAAACGTTTGAAAAACAGCATTTCCGTTTAATAACTGATGGAGGAGGTTTTGCTCACTTGATCATGCAAGTGCAATATTACATAACCGGCTGGGTAGTCTTATAGTCTATAGTAGGACACTGTGGCCTCCAGTACGACCCAAAACAGACTATGGGCTAGCTAGACATAGACGTAAGTAAGGCGTTGTGTTATAGGAATTTAATAATTGTGTGTTCAATGATCTGAAACCAAATTAGTCGAAGTCCTAACATGTCCTCCCAAACCCCGCTCATAAGGTATGCTGTTTTCATACACCTATGTTTGCACTTTGTGTGTATGTGTCTTAAGTAAATGAGTTAAGTTTCACAGGCAGGTTTCTCTGTGTGTCTATTCTGTCAGATATGCGAAGTTTGAGATGTTGTACACTGTTGACTTGAGTGACACACTTAAGGAGCCTTAAAACTCTTAACCCTCGCAATAAAAGCAAAATTAAGCCTCTGTGCTTTGGACTGAGGTTGAGAAACGGATATGTTTTGTTAAAGGGGGGGGGGGGGGGGGG
>OMLI01060255.1:0-10334 GCA_900302605.1 Rondeletia loricata
TGCACTTAAACACTCCACAGTGCACCCAAAGCAAATAAAATACGACGACAGTCTATCTGGGTTAATTTGAGTGTTTATACCATCATTCTTTAAGTAAAACTATCGTTGAATCCTTTACTTTGTGCTGACCTAGAAGCGTTCTTCTTCTTTTGCTGTGTTTTACACCTGCGTGTGCTCATTATCGCCACCTAGAGTTGCAATACACTACCTGAATGCTAATGCAAAATAAAGGATTCAAGGATAGTTTGACTTCAAAAATGATGGTATAAACATTAAAATTAACCCCGATAGACTGTCGTCATATTTTATTTGCTTTGGGTGCACTGTGGACTGTTTAAGTGCATTTGGTAGTGGATGCTACCCCGGTACCATTGCGTTGCGCTAGCATTAGCAACATGTGTATGTCCACAAGAAGGACAGCATGGAATCAGCTGAAAATGGTCTCCATCAATCAACAACATCATGGGTAAGTAGTAAATGAGACAAATGTCCAAAATTCCGAACTAACCCTTTAAAGTCCTGAACACACACACTACAAGATGATCAAGGGCAGCGCCGACCGTCCATTGCGACTGCCCCAAACTAGTGCCGATTTGGTCCGATCTTGAAAATCAGTTGTGATGACATCTTGTGTCTACAATCGGCCTGAAACTGTCCCCAGCCTTTAAGTTCAGTTTCACAGCCAGGCTGCTATGGGATGAGAGGAGAAGACTGTGAGCTCCGTGTGGTTTTGTAGACGGCGGACAGGTCACACTACTTACCGATTCGTCCAGGGCGAAGCGCAGGCAGCCATGTTCGTACAGCACAAAGAATCTCCGCTGCCATTTCTGTCAGAAGAGAGAAGCACACTGTCAGATTAGCCTGATTATGAACCAGAGTAGGTGGTTAATAAGTCATAATAGCCTTGAGAGGACACTCTCTACAAACAAGATAACCAATGATTGAGAATACGTTTATTTCCAAATTGACAATGGCTATTATCCCTTTTCTCCTCAACAGACCAAAAACAATTAAGGGTGAAAGTTCAGCATTACTTTTCGCTATCTCACAGGGGGCTGTGGGCCGTAGCAGTTAACGGAGCTTGTGTAACATACCACTACAGTACATTTCCATGGAGTAAAGGGAAACAAGAGCATATATACACACCCATCCCCCGCCTACTCCACAAACATGTAGGCCTAGATACACGCTCTTACCCGGGATCTCTGCATAGGATTGTCAAAGTCAGTTCCCTCAGGGGCCAAGCACAGCCATCCACCATAAATAGGTTTAGCCTGTAAAAGAGAGGGGGGGGAAGAGCAATTTAGGCAATCATTAAAACTGGAAGAGAGTGTGGGCTGGAGGGGGATGGGAGAGAGAGATGGTGTAAGTATAAGAGAGAGACGCCTTTTGGGGTCCAGATGTTGCCTCTCCTCTCACAGTGCATTTTGCAACCACAAAAAACCAGTTAGTGACCCTCTTGGTGTAATCAACTCTGTTTGATTACATGCTTGAGTGCCTCTCCTTCCCATTTCCTCACAACAGATGAGCCCAGAAAGACCAACACTGACTGGCTGATCAGCATACTCAAAACAAACAAACAATACTTACACACACACTGAAGAAGTCCGAAGGAAACAGAAGTTCAAAAGTTGTGGAAAGATAAATATGGAGCTTGTTCCCATTGGGCAACAGGCAGTTCCTTTAAAATGGCTGCTCTTTGCTCTCCATTAACACTGACAGCCTGTCTCTCTGCTTTAAGTGTTAACCATTAGCAAGCAGCTCTCATACCTGCCACCTGCCACCTCCCCTGACCTCGTCCACCAAACCCAACTTGAATGTCTTACCTGGAGTGGAGAAGCATCTGATTATTAGTGTGCTATTCGAATGCTGGCCCTGTTGCTGCTCCGTGTCACTGCATGCCTGCCATAAATCTATACATGCCTTGTTTGAACTTGCATAGACGCACCTATGGAGACAGTTCAGACGAATTGAAACAATTTAAAAAGGTGATTTTGGAGGGGAAGCATGTTGTGACCCAGATAAATCAAATCACTCTGCTAATTTGGCAGAGGATGACAAATGATTTCATTCATGTCCTGATGCTCACTGCACACTGAGAGGTTGAAAAAGGCAGAGTGCCAATACAGGGAAAGGGGGAGGAAGATGGAGCAGCTGTTTCAGAAACCTGGAGAGGAGCAGCAACAACACATCCCTGCATATGCTCACACTCACACACAGAGGCCTGACTTCCTCTCCACTGGTCCTGCAGAAATCTCCCCCGGCTCTCAACCCTGGGCCCTCCCACCGGCAGTGAGGTTAACTCTCCATTTCCTCCCTAGCACAGGGCAGGGGTGCCTGGAGGAGAACTGCTTATCCCTGGGAGCCTGTCATCTTAGTCCAAATGGTAACTCGGGAGAGCAGTTTCATTCTAGCAGGGGCACTGTTGACGTTGGCCAGGCTTATGGGTGACAAAAACAAAAACAGCTGGGTGTGACAGCAGAGGGGACCCATATTAAAGTCATCCCATTATCACAACAGTGATCCTAAACACCAAAAGCCCTCGCAGTGACAATGTAATGGGCTTGGCCAGAGCCATGGATATGGGCTTTTTAGCGCAGAGTGTTGGCATCTATCATTCTGTGGTGACAAAAACATTGAGAATAGCCCGCAGTCAGTAACTGCCTTGGAACATTTGGTACGCATTAATGCTATAGGCTCTGTAAAGCCAAGTGTTTGACTCAGCTCTGTGACCGTTGCCTGTAACCTTGCATAGTGAGAGGCTGAGCAGCAGCCTCTGGGAAACTCTGCTCCGGTTTCCCAATCCCACACTTCCTCTCGACAGAGCTTCCTCCCCTTCCCTCCCTCTGACTCCTGCTCCCCCCAGCTCCTCAACTCCCATCATATCCCTGCCTGTCTTTCTCTGTCTCTCCTACTCTCTCTTTCTCACTCTCTCTGACACCAAACCTCAGCCTGCATCCTCCATCATCGCCCTGCCTCCCACCACCTCTCCTGGAGAGTGTGATTGCTTTTCTCCAACAGTGTGTGGGGAGGAACCGCCAAGCATGAGGAAGATCTATACTCTCCACTGACAAATCACTCATGTGACTGTTTAATCTGTTGTCACGGTTTTCATTGAGTTGGACCTCGTGGGGAAATAAAAAAGTCCTTTAGGAGTACAAAGGCTGAAATAAAAGAATGCACTCTGGCTCCAACGGCGTCCCCTCCCCCGGCCTACCTTCTATTCTAGCAGTGTTGAACAAAGAGATTGTTTATATTGGATACTGTCCTTCCGACATTCAGCTCCCTTCCCTTTGGATAACTTTTCCATGTGGGCTATCTATTTCAATGTTGCATTCATAGGGCCAGATCTAACTAATGAATGGGGGAGGCGAGAGGGTGAAAGTTAAGCTTGCAACACCGGCTCCCTTTAAGTCCCAAATAACTCGCATTTAATTTAGGGCTCAAATTCACTTAGCCTAATGAGCCATTCATGATGTTTTAACAGCATTACATAGCCATACTGGAGCTTTCTTCTGACCGGTTTATTGAGTTTGTCTCCTCTAAGTCAGCTTGTAACAGTTTCTGAAAACTGGTCACATTTTACCATGCTCAAACCTCATCTTAAGCCAGTGTAACAAGGCTGTGAACTTCAACACTGTTCGTGTGGGGTTATGTAACAACTTTAGGCCCATAATGGCTTGGTGGTTAGGGCTGACTGGTTGGTGAACGTCCAGTTGGAATCCTTCAAAAACCTGCTTGTGCAAGTAAGTTCCCCGCTAACGCTGTTCCAGTCGATTTTGTCTGGATCACTGACAGACTGGAGAGCATTTTCAAAAGCCTGTGGGTGGGTGGGACAAAGAGAAGTGCGAGGACCGATGCCACATCTTCCATGGAGGCCAGTGCCGTAAGCCTCTCTGGTTCCATGGATGGGTGTTGTGTCATCATTGAGCTTTTAGAGAGTGTGGGCCGGGTCACGGGGGGATTAGAGGAAGTGATGTAACCTTAAGACGCCTATCCTGACTCAGGAGTCCAGCATGTGAAGGGTTAACCTGCAACAAACTCTGAGCAGCAATAGACGCATGAGAAAAGAAAGCAAGCGTGTGCCCGCTTGCACACACACAGGCGAAGAGGATGCTGACGTTGCCGTTTGGCTCTTAAGCCATGTTCAAGGGCCCATCTGGACCTCGTCGCCTGGGATCAATTACAGGATACAACAGAGACTAAACTAATGATCTGAGAGAGAGAGAGAGTGTCAAAGAAAACATGCCTATAACGCAATCTCCACAGTGTAATGGTGCTTCACTTATCTCTGCCCCACTTATCTGCAGATAAAATAATAGCTGGGGGTGACACCATGGATCACAGACAGCCAACTGAGGCAAAACTAAAGCAGCCATAGTTAGTAGAAAGCCACAGGAATTCACTTTCACCAGTCTGATTCTGTCACAAGGGAACAGAAAGGTATAAGGGAGATGTGAAGGAACAGAGATACCTTGTGTTTTGGCCTAAACAAACAAGCGCTCTACCCTCATTTTCTCTGCATCTGGGCTTGTTGTCATCATCACTGCTGTTTTTGGCACAAGCACCTGGGTTTGAATCCGGCCAAGGACCTTTGTTGCATGCTATCCCCCTCTCTCTCTTTCCTGTCTCTCTCAACTTTAAACTATCTAATAAAGGACTGATTCCACCAAGTAAAGGTGTCTCTCTTGGCCAGCCTGTATCCACTACACATCAACTACCTAAACTTAACTTGATAACTAAACTAACCCATTAGGGGGCCATTTCATACCTGTAAAAGACCTAAGATGTAATAGATATAAAAACAAGCAAGGCATTTACAAGCTACCAGGCTGTAGCTGTCCGCCTACATTCTCATGAGCTAGACAAGCTGGTTACATTGATACCAGCCAATAACTATTTTTGACTGGCCCAAGTTTGGCAGGAATAGCAGCTCTGCAACTTGGAATGGATCTTCCATGTTTTGTTACTGTGGTTGGTAGTGTATCAAGGGGTTTTAGGCGATCCAAGGCAACACATGTGCAATCAATATTATTACTGGTCCTAACATTTAGCTTACCTGGGTCAAATCCTGGTCCGTCAAGAGATGCAACTCCCGTGGTTTGAAGCAGTTCTGACATTTACTTTTGTTAAATATGTTCGCCTGGAATTTCCTACAGGAGTTTTCTTTTGCGGCAGACATTGTATTTCACCTCTGTTGAATGTCACCCGGATTGTCGTAGTAATCCCGTTGTTTCCCTGTGCGTGTCTTCTATCCTAACATAGAAAACCGGTACATTATCAAAAAAATGACCGAACAGGCTTTGAATCGTGCAGGAACACAGTTCAGATCTGTTGTCTGTTTAGTTGTATCCAATTACCGCTTCCCAATAAATGATTAGCTGCCATGGAGCCAGCCTGCTCATCACTCAGTCGGTGATGACTGCTTCAGTCCGTGGCCTGCACCCACAAAGCCGAGTGGCGAGAGAGGAGGCTAACAACCCGCTAGCCTGCCAGTTGATCCAGATCAATAACGTGATGGCGTCAGCGACAAAAACAACATCTGCACCCAGTTATCGGCCTCAAGTTCCGAGGCGATAGTGTCAATTAGGTAACAACGTACGCCCATCTGGAGGATAAAGGCCAGTCAGCTAGCAGGCTACTATCCCAGTCCCAGTCCCAGTCAGTCCAGACGAAGTTTACCCAGTGCTCATTTGCTAGCTAGGGTTAGCCCAGTTAGCTAGCTTAGCTCGCAGGCTAACCAATGAAATCCTCTCCTGGCTAGCTTCTTCAACTGGACTTTAAAAAACAAAGGGTCCAGAAATCCAGAACGTCCCCGTGCTTCTCTTCCAGTTAGACACGCAGCCTGCAGAGACAGCACCTCTCACCGAGTCATTATTATTTAGGGGTTGACTCCATAACTAGCTCGGTTAGCAGCAGCGGGTTTATTTTCTTCTCTCCCGACGAACGGAGGAGGAGGCGAGATCACGCGTTTGCTGCTGGAATTCTACGGGATCTCGCGATTACTGCTCACTGTCGCCGCCCACGCCGAAAAAGCGTGGTTACTGAATGTTTATTTATTACTGATAGTCATTTATGTTTGTTTAATTACAACTAGTCATCTGTTAATGTTTATCTAACTTTATCAATGAACATTTAAAGGCTGAAATCTATCTGTGGACGTTTCCCCCTGCAAAGTTACAATGTCTCTGTAGTTTTACTTAACTCAAAGCAAGTTTAATTAGGGTAATTCATGAAAAATAGATGTAGTGAGTCAGCCATCATGTGATGGACTAACATAGCAATGCAGTCTCTAAACTACAAGGGTGAGGATAAAATAATCTCTCTTAGGGAAGACGATCTGATCTCTCTCTCTCTCTCTCACTCACTCTCTCTCTGTCTCTCACTCACTCACTCTCTGTCTCTCACTCTGTCTCTCTGTCTCTCGCTCTCTCACTCACTCTCTCTCTCACTCACTCTCTCTCTATCTCTCTCTCTCGCTCCCTCTCTCTCATACACACACAGTCACCACAGCTTTCTACTTTGTTGTTTGTTGTCAAAAGCTAATTTAATCAAGGTTATCAAGGAGCTATAAGCATATTCAAGTTTGATCAATAACCACGTTGCCACTTAGATTGTTGCCACTCATTTGTCCTCCATCCCTTCATGTTGGCAACAAGGGGGCATGCCTCAGATACTATACACCACATATGAGTGTATTACTGTAATGGCTGACTCAAGCACAGGCTATTATAAGCAGCAGGTTCCAGTGGACAGCAGCGGGTGTGTCGGACAGACAGAGAGAGGGGACAGAGCTGTGTGAATGGACGAGGGACACAGAGGGAGGAGAAGGGCCTAATACCTACTCTGTTACCTAACTAAACCCGGAAAAAACGACTGAAGGATTAGCTCCTTGGCCATGCTGTAAGTGAACCAAGAATAACGCATATTACAGGTGTGTGTGTGTGTGTGTGTGTGTGTGAGAGAGAGTCTGTTGTTTGGTTGCTATAGATGTGCACTCACCAGCTCTGTCTAACCCACTGTGATCCAGTGATGTGTCAGCCCAAACATGGGGCTGAGTCGGGAGGATGGCCTCTCCGGAGTCGCCATAAATCAGATTTCTGACGTTGATTATGGGTTAGTTTAATGTGTTTTCCCAAGTAAAGTAGGGCAAGTAAGGTCATCCACTGCTTATAAATGTGAACCTCCCCTCGGGGTGTCCTATGACAATATCCTGGAGGTGACACAGTGGCATTCTGTGGCCCGGGGCAGCATATATTTAGCTGTTCTCCTCAGACACACTTTACATGGTAAGTGTGTTAGCAAGGCCACCAAATATACGTGCTTCCCTCAGGGTCCTGCACACACTGACATTTAGAGTGCAACATTTTTTATTTGTCACCATTATGGTACAGAATACATGTCTGGAATTATTGTAAATGTGCATTTGCTGTACAAAGCAAATAAAGCTACAAGTATAGATCCAATAACCAGTCGTTTCAGATATATGTGCAAATAATTACACGTTGGCAAACACATCTATCTATAATAAGTTATATGCTATTTATAAAAATATAAATTGAATGGCTCCATCGGTTAAAACGTGACCTACATTTGATTCTCGCCCTTCCTTATGTGGACAGGAAGAGACACATGATACAGGGATCCGTATTGTTTCATAGCCTGAGGTTTATTCCTCTACCATTGTGGAAACACATTCGATCGGAGGTTATTGTCTCGCACACATGATTGCATTTCACAGATCGTGCTGATAAATGTTCTGCATTTTCTATAAAGTAGATGAATTATTTTTTGTGATGCCATATCAGTGAACACTATAAATGCGCCACACCTTTCACAGCTTTCCTGTTCGTCCCCTGCTGTAGAAGGCAGGTCGGTAGGTCTGTACTGATCCTGTGCTCTCTCCCTTACAGAACATGTCTCTCCCCTCTGTGATGGTGTTTCCCCTGCTGATAGTCGTGGCAGCAGGGGTATACTACATCTACAACAAGGTCACCCAGTTCATGTCCAAGTCCTTAGTGCGAAACAAAGTGGTGGTGATCACGGATGCTGTGTCAGGGGTGGGGATTGGTAAATGATCCTACTTTTCGTTTCAGTTTGAACTTGTTACCTCTGCCAAGGAGGTTTTTCTTTCGCCCCTATTAGTTTGTTTGTTTGTCTGTCTGTCAGCAGGATATCTCAAAAAACTTGAGGACGGATTTCCATGAAATTTGGTCGACAGATAGGCCTTGGGTCAAGAAACAATTGATCTGATTTTGGTGGTGATCTGTATCTTAGATTTCCGCCATTGGACAATAATAGGTTTTTTAGCCATAACTATGAAACAAGACTTGATTCCAAATCCTAAGCGTATGTTTGCAGGGTCAAGAAATCAATTTAACTTAAGATTTAAGCGATGATGTGATGTCTTTGGGTGTTCAGCCTTGGCGGAGGTTTGCCGCATGTTTAAACTGGATGACAAAGTTATTATACATGATGATTTCAGTCTCCTTCTCTCCTCACTGTGCTATTCAGAGTGTGCCCACCTCTTCCACAAGGGAGGTGCCAGACTGATCCTGTGTGGGATGAGCTGGGATAAGCTGGAGTCTCTGTATGACTCTCTGACTTGCGATGCCGACCCTAGGGAGGTGAGGAAATGAAGTAAATAAAAATGAAACATGCAGGCAGCCGTTTCAGCGTGCAACTTCATAAACATGCCAAACTATGAATAAACCCTTCCAAACTTTTTAGAAAGAGTATAGCAGCTTCTGTCAGTGCTTTTATCATAATCCTCCGCTCTATTTACCGTGCTACAGATCACCGCTTCCTCCTTTGGGCAACACAATGGCAGGATATCCTCTCTGACAGCACACTGTCCTCTGAGTATCTCCTATACACAGACCAGAGCAGATGTGTGGATATGGAAAGAAAAAAAAGCACATGCAATCACAATAGACTCATAGATAACAATAGCATCTAACGAGCAAACACATGAACTCATGGCCAGTGACTATGGGTGTAGCCGCTACAGGCACAAATCAAATTGATTAGAAGCTATTTGACCTCTGCGTAGCATGTGATCAGGAATGTAGCGGAGGGTAAACTCCTCTAAACTTAGTTAACCCACCTTTTTATTTGAAGAATAGCGTTAACTCACCTTTTTAGACTGACATCAATCTTTACGAGGTGAATTCATAGTATACATCATAGTAAATAATGTCAAAATGATGTCAGTTAAATTAAGGTAGGGTCTTAATTAATACTTTTCTGAAAATCTAACAGATTTCTGTTTATATTGGTGACTGTTTGCCTTATGATAACCTCTAACTGGAGGTCATAGTTTACCCACCTTTGTAGTTACCACTACATCATCTGCATGTGATAGACATTTTTGCTCCCCCGATCAGTAGTGCTTAAAGTACGTATTGTCCACATAGGATGTGTTAGTAGAATCCTGAGTCCTGTGTCTCCCTAGACGTTCACCCCCAAGCTGGTGATTCTGGACTTCAGTGATATGGACAGCATGGAGGAGGTGGTGTCTGAGGTGGTGGAGTGTTACGGCTGCGTGGACGTGTTGATCTGTAACAGCAGCATGAAGCTGAAGGCCCCGGTGCAGAGCGTCTCCCTGGAGATGGACAGAAACATCATGGACATTAACTACTTCGGCCCCAGCTCTCTGGCCAAAGGTAGGGCAGGCACTCCCGAGGAAATCGGCAAAACCAAACGACCACATTGTTTCTGTCTGCTCTCGTTGCTCTTTCTGATCCGATTGCTAATAAGTGCCGTGAACAAATAATGTGACAGGTGTACTCCCGGCGATGATCTCAAGAAGATCGGGACACATCGTGCTGGTCAACAGCATCCAGGGCAGACTGGCGGTCCCCTTCAGAAGTTCCTGTGAGTTTTAGTAAAGCAGCTCCACTGTGGTATTTGAAACCAAATGTACGAGGTGCTCTTTGTGAAAAGTATACTCACTGTTTGGTTCATTTTCTGCTTCCCATTAGCAGTCCTCCTTATTAGATACTAACAGCCTGCTAGGGTTTCCAACATGTACATCACGTTCTCACAGTATGGTAGAAAGGATTCCTGCGATGAGACAGAAACGATTAGGCGCAGTATCCCCTCTGCAATGTATGGAATGAGGCGTATTTATCAGTGAGTCACACCTCTTTTGTGTTTGTGTACGTGTTTGTGTGTGTGTGTGTGTGTGTGTGTGTGTGTGTGTGTGTGTGTGTGTGTGTGTGTGTGTGTGTGTGTGTGTGTGTGTGTGTGTGTGTGTGTGTGTGTGTGTGTGTGTGTGTCTGTCTGTGCGTGTATATCCCACTATACCACTAGGGATATAGTGGTAAATAAAA
>OMLI01060263.1:0-12378 GCA_900302605.1 Rondeletia loricata
ATGTGTTTGATTAAGTGCTCTCTTGCCCCACTTTCTGTACAGTCCTATCAGACTGAGTCACAACATTGACTCCCAACACATGCCCTTCATGTGGTCCAATAATGCAATTTCCAGTTTTTGAGCTTTCATAGCTATTGTTCATTATTTTTGTCGTTTGTTGTATTCTCTGTCACCTTGTTAAAAAGGGAGTTGTTTTTAGTGAAGTGACTGTCCGATGTCCAGCTATTCACTCTCTGTTGCTAGGTGTTCTCCTGAATTAAGGGTGCTATTCTCAAAGTCAGGAGCATATCCACACCTGTATTATTGTTTGTAATCCCTTCCATTTCACTTACAACAACCACACTGCCTTTGCTCACCCCCAAGAAATTCACACCCAGTCCCTCTGAATGAATTAAACTTTTTGTATTAGGATGTCCTTGACAGACTAGATATATGGAGGAAGAATGACAGAGACTGAAACAAGAAATGAGGCAATAAAGTGGGAAAGCAGAGAGGAAAAATCGTGTGACTGCAGCAACCGCTATTGAGCAGAAACTGTGTATTGTAGCTATAGTACTTGAACACCCCATTTGTGTTAGGTAAGAGCTGAAGGCTACTTAATGTGGTAGCTGGTTTCTCTCACTGCTGTCACACAGAGGACACAGTAGACATTATAGTCACAGCAGTGTGCACTGCAGACATTAGAGACATTACCTGGTATGTGGTCAGAAAATGAAATAGCGTACTGTACAGAACACCTGCTACTCCTGTCGGTGCTTTCAGGCATTTTACAGTGTTCTTCTGAGACATGCACGTGCAAATGCGTACATGCACACACATCTTACAGGTCCTGGTGCTTTGGTTATTAGGAAAATTTGATGGGGTTCTTACTGCTGGAATAGTTCAGTCAACCCATGCTGTCATTGGCTTGGGACCATGTTGTGTTGTCCTAACAGAAAGGGCTATGTTATTGGCTGGAATCTTTTGTTTATCAAGAGTGTTTGGGCCTCCGAAGCCATGCACTCACTGATAAAGACACACACACACACACACACATACACATGCACACATATATGCACATACACATTGCCCTAGGGCACCCTGACTCTAAGGGTTGCCACAAGCCCAAAAGAAGAAGGGAGACAAGAGAACTGGCTTGTCGAAGCAAGGGCACAATTATCCCATCATTCCTAATATTCCTTCTGCTAGGCAGCTAGGGGACTTCATCAGCTTTAATCCAGTAAAATCCATTGCAGCTAACCCCTGCCAGTTTGGTAGATATTTGTTTCTATCTTCTATCACACTTTTCTCCTCTTGCCTTTAATTTGTTCTGCCATCAGCACACTTGTCATTTTTGTGTTAGAATTAAGAATTAAGTGCGTTTTACTGAATATTTAAGAGGTATAACTCATTACGTGTGTGTGCGTGCGTGCGTGCGTGAGTGCGTGTGTGTGTGTGTATGTGCGAATGTGCATGAATGAATAATGGTTTCTGTAAGCGCCTTGAGCATTACTCTGTGATGGAAAGGCGCGATATAAATCCAATCCATTATTATTATTATTATACTTGGGACAAGTCAAAACCAACTCAAGGACAGAAATGCTGTGAACCATCATAGTTTGTATGGATAAATGTTCATTATATACACACTACTAGATATCTGTAATGTATTCTCACAGTCCTCTGAGACCATTCCTCATACCCATCTCTTTTTCAGAAACTGTGTGACCTCTTTACATGTCCCCTGAATGCTCATGTGGTCGATTAAGGATAATGACATTTAACTCTTTAAGTTGGCACTCTCTTAGTTTTGATTCAGGTAGAAGCAAACTGGGGAATTTCTATTGCCACACAAATATTGATGCTTCATGTTTTCTTTTACATTAATAGTGAGCATTGCCATTGCTGGACATAATGCCACTAACAATTACTGTACTGAAAAAACATATGTTGGAAAGTATTGATATTACTTAATCACTAACAAAGGTTTAGCAAAGGGACACATTCTTTTGTTTGGGCAGATGTTTAATCTGCTGTGTTGTCAGTCAAAACGCACCAAAATATGATTACTGTACTGTATGTGTCTTGGTCTTAGGCGTAGCTGCTGAGGGGATCACTGACGTCTAGATTCCTGGATAGCTAAATGAGGTGAAAACAAACGGGCATGGAAAAAGAAACAGAGCCGTTGTTATGTGTTTGTTCTGCTGGGTCAGTGACCCCTGGAACTGTCAGTAGCACACACACACACACACATGCACGCACACACACACCAAAATGTGTTTATGCATCACATCAGCCGCCATGTCAAATCTGCAGGCAGACCATGGTGTTGACACTCATCAAGGTTTTGAAAATGACTAACATCAACACTGCACAGTCTCAGGTTGACTGAGGAACTTGTGGACAGTTAGCCCAAGTGGTCTATTCCTGAATATTACTTTGTCAGACAGTTCCCCATTCTCCTTTTGGCTTGGCAGCATGTGGTCAGCATGACATTTCTGCTTAGTCAGTCAGAAATTTTCTGTCAATCTGTCTGTTTGACCATTTGTCTTGTGTTCCATATTTCCTCTCCCCAGTCCCCATCTCATCCACTTCACTGGCAGAGCATTTTCTGTCAATTAGCATTGGCCTTTGTGCTGAATGACATCCTCTGTCGAAAGAGGCTTGCTAGGAAATGTGTATTTGTCTGCTATACTATCTTAATTCAGGGTTTAGTAGAGTACAAGGAGAGATGCTGGTTAACATGATTGAGATGCAACCCTAGTATGTAGCCTAAAGTAAAAGCACGAGGCAATGACAAGAATGAGTCAAGTTGTCTTACTCATCCTTGTTGTGTGGTCAATTTATGGAACCACTACTTTCTTTGTCCCCTATCACTAAAACGGCTTTCGTTACTATGTCCTAATGGCTACATGCTAAAAAAGCTTTATTTTGAAGTATTTCTAAGAGAGATTATTTTTGTTGGCCAACACAGACTCTGGGAAATCTTCATGATTTTGGAAACTTAAGTGACAGATGTGTGGAAGCCTGTTAGGCAAAAAATATACAAACTCAAATCCCAGATTTGGTCAACCAGCCACCAGTTATTGCGCCGATCTTTTTCATATTTAGGCTGGCTTGTAAAAGGCCTCCCTTTATTTTTTCCTCCATTTATGCCTTTATTTGGGCACAGATAACCAAAGCTCAAAGAGTAAAAGAAAATTGAACTAATTTAATTGAGTGCCATCTACAATTCTAGACTTGTTAGCATTGGAGCCTTCTCGTGTATCAAGCAACCTTTTTGTTTTTCAGAAGACACAGATCCCTGTCGTACGAGCAGGTGTGCTTTTGGCCTTCCACGTAGGAAGGAGGTTATTGTTGGGAGATACTGTAGCTGGGAGGAGGTGAGGAGGTGAAATATGACACACAGGGGAAGACACCCTTTCCATCCAGCCCACTAGCTGCTATCCTGTCTCCCACAGATGGCAGACCAGCAGGCGCATCACTTAACCCCAGCCTGTCAACAGCCCTGTTGTTCTGGGCTTTGTGCGTGCAGACAAAGGGACCTGAGAGGGCCGTGGGTGGCCAGTACACTTTGAGTGATGAGCTGGAACCAGTAGCTGTTGTTAATTGTAAAGAGGGCTGTGGATTCACTGGCCCCTCTTAATAAGTTGGCACATTTCCTTGATTGATTTCTCTGTACCTTTTTTGCTGTTGTTTATTGTGATCTTGAGTTTGACCTTTGCTGTTAATGTGCTGTGCCCATTACCATGCAGTGGCTGACATTCATACATAGAGCTGTAATGTTTGTGTGTCATTATTTATGCATGACCTGTAGGTTTGAATTAATCCTCCATGTCAATATTCATCTACAGAGGTGGAAAACTGCACACTGGTCCAGTTTTGCACCCAGGTGTTTTCATCACAGCAACAAATTGACCACATTATTTTGCTTTCAATTGAAAGAGAACTATTTTCCAAAATCTTCTTTGTGAGCCTCCAGCCTCTGTATGAGCTCATGAGAAGAAAGTAGGGTAATGCTTTCTTTTCTGACAGTAATACTTAACCTACTGTGTGCTGCACTTTTCTATAGCCCGAGGTAGGCCAGTCAATACAATACAATCTCTTTAAAACCAGCCACTATCATATTTTAAACAAAGGATTGTTGTGTACTGTATATGCTCCTCTTTCCTTACCTCCTAATCATGTTCTTTTTTCTTTTAAAGAGAGAAACAAAGTGAGACAGTGTTGTTTTGATGTTGATGGTTTAAGCACAAGAAAGTGAGGCCTCACTGTGTGAGAGAATAAGCATTTAGTGTTTCTTTAATGGCATTAATTCCTTTTGAAGTGTTACATAGCCTTTATGTATAAAAGTTCCTTAAAAGTGTTATCCCTTTTTCAGAAAGGCTTCCCAAAATGCTTATTTTTATGGTCACTATGGGAAAAGCCCATTGAAACCCCATTTGATTTATATTTAAGGCGCATTACAATACGCCATAATTTTACAAACAAATTTTTTTTCCCTTCCCTTTACTCTGTGTTGCATTACTTTACCTTGTTGTCCTTTACTTTCACTTTGTGATTTCTTTCTTTCATGACTGTAGAGATTAAATTGTTCCTTTCCTGTAGTGAAACTGCTATGAATGTGAATATCTATTGGAGAAATAAATGCAATGCCAATGCAACTTCACCATTGTGTCCTCTGGTCCACTTTGTGGGTCTCCTAATATCGAGAGTGACCCGGATTCAAAATGTCAACTGTTCTTTATTAGTGTTCAATGAGGAACAATTTTCACCGTAAATTTTAATTGCTTAATATGAATTCCATTAGCTGCTTCTATAGTTGAAGCCTACCCATTTACAACAAACGTATGTATGCCTACCACCTCAAGGTTACCTATGTATGCCTGCCAGCCTAAGACAACTAATGCAGTACATATTCCATTTAATCGTGTTTTATTTCCTTGGAGAAATCAGTGTTATTGTGTCTCTAGAGAAGCTGTTGGCCCTCAGCAGCTAGAGTACCGTTAGTGCAGAAATGAATGGAGGACAACAGAGATCACTGTTCTAGTGACTGCTCTATTACACTCCATTGTCTAGCCATGGTGGAAAATGTCCTTTCAACAGCCTTTGGCCCTATGGGAACTCATCCAGCTTCCTACCAATAAAGCTTTCTCTCTTCCTCGTTCTGTCTTCCTCTCACCTTCTTCTCTCTTTGTCTGCTTCTTTCTCTTTCCCTTTTTCCTCAAACATGCATGCATGCACACACACACACACACACAGTGTGTGCACACAAACAACACGTAGTTTACTCCTGTAGGAACCGTGCCAGTCCTCTCCCAATGCATCTCATTCATTCTCAGCCAAGGTCCAGCCATCAAAGAACTCTGCTCTTCTACTAAAACTAGGCATCTCTGTGATTGCATTTATAAAAACAGGCTTGGTAAGCACAGACAGCCATTCCACTGAAATGAGGAAATCCCATGAAATGATGCTGAAACCTACAAACAGATGTGAAAGGTGAAAGAGAGGAAAGAAACAACAACGAATCTCACTGCCGTACAATGCCCCTTTTCCTCCATTCATGTATTGAGAAACCTATAAAAGGGCTCTTCACCCTGTCTCTCTGTTAGATTTACTGTATATATGCAAATGCAATTCAATTCTGGGTAATTTATGTGAAATGCTAGAGCGTTTAGTTCCCATTGGACACGGCAGCCTTTATTTTTTGTAAAATACCAACTGGTAACCTTCCTGCACCTTCACATTTTAAAAAGCCATTTACGCTTTCACTCCAAACTACTTCCATCTCATTGTGCCTCAGCTGAGCAGTGAAGAGACGGAAGGTGCCAATGACGTAGGTTTAGTGCCGGTGCTTAACTGATTTGAACCTGGCAACCCGATGCGTCACACTGCCAGTCCACTGGTGGCTCTATAGAGATGGAGTTTGTGTGAGCCAGCATGGTGACGTCAGAATGGAGACGGGTCGTAGCCTCTCTCAGCCTGTCTGGCAGCTCTCGAGTAGTACACACTCTCTTCTAGCAGCAGCACACCACTCCAAAGCACTGCCTATCCAGAGGCTGTCAGGCCTCTTTGACCTGAGGGAAGCACTATGGGAGGTGAATTTATTTATTGCCTTTATTTGATAGTCCACAGTGGAAAGTGACAGGAAAGACAGGGAGAGTGAGAGGAGGATGACATGCGACAAAGGTCCAAGGCCGGATTTGAATCCTGAGGGAAGTTACATTTTGAGTAGTCGCACTAACATTTTGTTTAGGCAGCATGCATATCAAAGACCCTTTGACTCTTGAACTCTGATCCCAAGGTGACTGTGTGGATGAGGTGCACCGTAGGGTGTGTACTGTAAGTGTTGTGTAACATTACATTATTTGGGTTTTCAATATCTCTTCTAATACCGCTCCATTCAACTTGGACGACATGGCAAGTGGCATGGCATCGAAGTATTTTGGAATTTGAGTCTAGTCAGGAAGAAATGGGAGACGTGGAAATGCAGAAAGGATGAGAGATGGAGTGTGTTATAGTGAAAGGAAACGAGTGTGTGACTAAGAAAGAGAGAGAGAGGACCATCTCTCTGAATGAATGAGCTGAATAATGAGAAGAGATCCCAACACACCACACACAATCTGTTCCTGGAGCAGAATGTCAATATCAAGGATGGCAGCAGATCTGACCTCTAGTGTTCATTTGGTGTATTACCAGAGTCAAGAAAACTGAATACAGGCACGGAGAGTACCACTCTGAACAAATGACAATCAATCAAAAACAAAATTCAAGTCAGAATCTGATAAACTCTGACTAACTCTAACTAAAACTCTTATGACGTAATTGGCAACAATAACATAACATAAGGTCATTTTTATAGTGGCCGTATAGTAGACAGCAGCTCATGCAGTCATCTTACAAGATGAGCTTCTCTTTGTTCGCACGGTTGGTCAGGCTCTCCAGAAGGCCCTTGTCATCCTTATCTGGAAGACATGATGGCACATAGAGAGATAAAGCATTAGTCAGCAACCTCCTTCCTTCCTTATTTCATTCCTTCCCTTCCATCCATTCATCAACCTCCAACTAATCCACTCCCCTCTGTCCTCCTTCAACACTAACCAAAGATCACCAGGTTGCAGGAGCACTTGGCCATCCCCAGTGGGTTCTCCAGCACCAGTGTGTATTCTCCCCCGTCTTTGGCTCCACAGGAGGGGATAACGAAGGTACACACTCCGTTAGCTGTGCTCTGCCAAAACCGAGGGGAGTCTGAGATCTTCAATTCTCCCTTATACCAGCACGCCTGCGCAGGGGAGGTGCAGACATTATTTTCATTAGGGCAATATCATGGTATTCACAGGGGGTGGAGGTACAGCTCAGATGGTGCAGAGATGTTCGATTATGATGGTTATGAGGATGAAGTGTCATTATTATTGTTCTTTTGAAAAAAGCACATGAACACACGACCACTCAAAAAGCTCAAATATCAACATATCACCATTGATCAGATGTCGATGCCAACCATGCCAACCATACCTGTGGAGTCGGCATGCCCTGATAGGCACAGCTCATGGTGCAGTCATGGCCTCTGTGAACAGCGTGGTCCTTCAGTGGCAGGAGGAAAGAAGGCTTCACCTGGCGTGGTGGTGGAGCATACTCCTTCAACAGGAGGCTGCTGATGCACTCTAGGACACAGAGACACACGTACACATACAAACACACAAAAATGAGCAGAAACATCCCTTTACATACCTTTCAATGGCATAACGCTGAAGTCAAATGCCTCCCCGCCTACCTTTCTCCTTGGCGATGATCAGAGGCTCCTTGGAGTCCAGGGGATCGCTGTCTCCAATAGAATTCTGTGCGATGACCCGGAAGTAGTACTTCCTCCCGGGAAGCAGTCCGGTGACAGTGTACCTGCTGCTGAAGACGCGCTCGGCGGCGGTGAACCAGGAAGCGGTACTGGTGTCTCGTTTGAGGATGATATAATGGGCTCCTTTGTCGTCGGCCAGGTCTGGGGTGTGATCCCACTGCAGGGTCACCGTGCCTGGAACCTCTTCCACCAGGCAAAGGTTCTTCGGGGGTCGCGGAAAGTCTAGGGGAAGGAGGAGAGTAGAGAAGGTGGATGGTGAAGAGACGATGAATTTTTTTTTCTTTTATTCATAATTTTTTGCTTTTTGAGTATAGTTGTAAGCCAGGGCCCACACTACAGGACCTGTAAGGTTCCACAAAGCCATCAAAACAGGTTCTGAAATATAACCTCAATAAACGTCTCATTTTCTGAGTGACCTTGTAGTTAGTGATTGGTCCAAAGAGAGAGCACACAATCGTGACTGGACGCAGAAACGATCAAGCCTTCACCACTTACCTGTAACCCTGACACTAACATCGTAGTGAGCCTCTCCGTAGTCGTTCCTCAGGTGGGCACGGTAGACACCGGAGTCAGATCGCTGGGAGGAGGAGATGAGGAACTGGGAGTGATTCTTGCTCTTGGTGATGACCTCCCTGCCCTTGGTGGGGATGCCATCCCTGAGCCAGGTTACCACTGGGGGAGGGGAACCCTGTCAGGGAGGAGAGGGAGGAAGGAGAGAGGGGGGAAGGAGAGAGAGAGAGGATTTGTTGGAAAAGGAATTATTTGGGCGGCAAGTTGGTCTTGTGGTTCAGGAGACCTGCCCTGCTGAATCCAGAGGTGCTGTTCTGTAGCTGACCCTGCACTCTGACCTCCCTGGAGGGGGGCAAGCGATAAGAACATTTCCGTACAGGGATTAATAAAGTCATGTAAAGTAACAGTGACCAAAAAAAAACGAGGAATATGGCATTAGACTGATGGAGGTCTTACAGTGAAGCTGAGGTGAAGGCAGAGCACCGCTCCAGCTCGGACCACCATCTGGTTCTTCAGCTTCCCCTGGAGGTCAAACCTGGGAGCCGCTGTGCAGGAAGAAGGCAGAGATGCATTTTTAAAAATACTGATACAGAACAGAATAGAATGGACTAGAAAACAAACTAGAAGAGAATGTAGTCATCTCACCAGGTGGGGGCATGGCCAACACACCCTTTGACAGCTCAACGGGCTCCCCCACCCCTCCCTCGTTGACAGCGCGGATACGGAAGAGGTACTTCATGCGCTCCTGAAGTCCTCCCACGGTGAAGGCAGTACCTGCGAAGGGGATCTTGGTGGCCTTCGTCCACTCTTTGGCGTGTTCGGGGCGGACCTCTAGGATGTAGCCCGACGGCTCGTCTCCCCGCTCCGGGGGGCTCCAGCTCAGAGAAACGGAGGAGTTCGAGGAGTCAGACACACACAGGTTCCTCACCAGGCCAGGGGCTCCTAGGAGAGGACAATGCTTTAATGCTGCCTTTGTGTAAACGTGTCACATGTGAGATTTTAATTGGGGTACAAATGTTGTAGAATATGCTTGAGACAATATTAGTCTAGATAATATGGATTATAAAATTGATAGAAAGAGGCAGAGAGGGAAGGACATGGACGGAGGCAGTGAAGGACTCACGTATGGGGTCTTTGGCCAGGACAGCATTAGAAATGCTACTGGGGCTGCCTGCTCCAGCCCTGTTCACACTGGTCACTCTGAACTCATACTCCACATCATCCACCAGCCCGCCCACCACATACTTCGTATCTGGAAAAATATTACAGATACAAATACAACACGAGAAATACAACCACAAACAGAGGAGTAAGTACTGTCAATACAGAATAATTGATTACCGTACAGTTTGGATGCTGTGCCCAATAGCCATTTTTGATTTGACATGACATGACCAGATGATTTTATTTTATTTTATTTGAGCAAAAAACAAGCATACATACTAAAATATCCTTACGCATGCATGTCTGTACCCAGAGGATAAAATGTGAAAGTATTAAAACATTCATTTCTAATGTGGACATATCAGTACTAAACCTAGAATGGGAAGCATCATTTGACAGTACCGTAAAGTGAAACACTATTTCAAATCTGCAGCAAGTGAAAACAAAACGACATGATTGCTTATTTCACTGCCCAGAGTCTGACCTGTGAGCAGCTTCGCGTTGACCTGGACCCACATGTTGCTGCCCTTCTTCCTCCTCTCCAGGCTGTAGCCCAGGACAGGGGCTCCTCCATCCTGGGCTGGGGGTGTCCAGCTCACTGTCATGGTGTCCCGGGTGATGTTAGAGACCTGGGGCTGGGACGCCATGCCTGGAGGCTCTGGGCGGGCGGATTTAAACAGGGGTAGCATATTCAAATGCCAGAAATGAAGACTTAAGAATGTAGCTGACAACGAAGGTGACTTAGAAAATGAATGTTGTTACACTAGAATGACGATCATAGTGATTATGATGATAATGACAAAGAAGTGGAAGAGAATAATGATGGTGATTACAGCTCTCACCTTTGGATCCCTAAAAACACACGTTTCTTTTATGCAATGCCTCGATGTCTGGAGAGATGAACTGACAACACTGGCAATGATAATAATGTTGAAGACGGAGGGAGGATGTAGGATCCCGATGATGATGGTGGCAACAATGATGACGGTAACAGTCTTCTGATATATTTATACTAGTTCTCACCTATGGGCTCTCCGGCGAACACCTCGTCCGTCTCGAGAGGGTCACTCATTCCCTCCGAGTTGACGGCCCTGATGCGGTACTGGTACGCCTGGCCCTCCTCCACCTTGTCATTGCTGAAGACGGTGGTGCTGCTGTGCACCTCGCCCACCCTCATCCAGGACTTCTTGCCTGCCACGCGCCGTTCGATCACAAAGCTGGTCACCTGCTTGCCCCCATTGTCCCGGGGAGCCTTCCACTTCATCTTGATACACTTCCTCGATCGCTCCAGGAACTCCACTTTGCCTTGAGGAGGCTTAGGATGGTCTAGAGAAAGCGGTGATTGGGTTAAGTATTTCACATCTGAGTTGAGGAAACGTATTGTAACATTTGTTGCCAGATGTGTTTTCACCCACCAACCACATTGAGGTGCAGGTTGGCAACTGCAGTGCCACAGTCACTCTTCAGACGGAGCATAATTGCACCACTGTCCTCTCTTACACATCTGGTAAACAGGCAGATTGAGCAGGGAGGTTTAGAAATACGAGTACTCTCGCTATGTGAGTGTCATTCAGTCAACTGTAGGATTTTATTGGTGTTTGAGTTGTTATTATATATGATGATAATAAAAAGATCATAAAATATTTGATCACTAACATACCACAACCACGAACTATGGATGACACCATTCTCTGCTCCCTACCTGCTGAGCACCAGTGAGGTGGAGTCAGCTGTCCGCTCCACCTTGGTCCGCTCATCCTCCATAACCTCCAGGCCGTCCTTGTACCAGGTCACCTTGGGAGGGGGTCTGCCTTTGAAGGGGATCTTAATGGTGGCTGTCTGGCCCGCCTTCACCGTCACAGGCTGGGAACTCAACATCTCCAGCACAGTGGAGTCAATCTCCGGAGGGTCTGGGTTATTAGAGTTTGGGATTAGTGTCGTTAGGTTTTTACATTTTTGTTTTAATTTCACTTTAGTTTTAGATAGTTTAACTTTTTTGCAAATGTTTAATTTTAGTTAAAAATTTTTTTTTATGTTTCAGTTCTAGTTTTAGTATTTTTGGTAGGGGTTGTATTTTGTATAATGATATGTTATGAGGTATAATGATAGAAGTTCAGAACAGGGATTTTGCATATGTTTGCAACAGGTACTGTGTAATATGAACAATAAATCATAAAATCAGATCAATTCTCAGCACAAAATCTTTTTTACCCTTCACATAAGCAAAAAGATGAAAATGTAAAAAAATTCACGTGGATTTTTATTTTATTTTAGTTAATTTTACAAGTAGACAAGATAGTTTAGCTCAGTTTGTGAAACAGATGGGAACCAAGCACATGCTGTGCGTCTCTAGTGTGAGCCTCGGTGACATGGGCACCTACACTCTGCAGGTTGAGACGAGCCTGTCAGCCAGGCTTACCGTCATAGGCAAGTGCAGTCTCGTTTTATTTCAGTTTACAACAATGTTCATTAACACTTCGTTTTCATCGTATTTAGTTTGAGTTGACTATAATAATCTTGGTCTGGGATAGGTCAGGGATAAGAGGGGATGATGTGGGTTGTACAGTGTAAGAACATATAGTTGAATGACATCATGTAAAGCTAGGCTGCTGATCAAGCTTCAAGTAAAGATTATTTATAGAGCGCGTTTAACAAACAGGTTTATCATGAAGCGCTTTCGACAGAACCAGATAAAAACGAGGATAATAAAAGCAAGCAACAAAACAAGTATATCATAACAAGAAACGGGTCCAGAGCTTTGTGTGTGCGCGTGTGTGTGTGTGTGTGTGTGTGTGTGTGTGTGTGTGTGTGTGTGTGTGTGTGTGTGTGTGTGTGTGTGTGCACGTGCGTGCGTGCGTGCGTGCGTGCCTACA
>OMLI01060271.1:2265-12405 GCA_900302605.1 Rondeletia loricata
GCTTTGACTATTAACAATACATCACTACAGAGAAAATATAATTGAATGAATACTTTGGTGAGAGTCCATTGCCAAAAGCAATCATGTATCTCCATGCTGAGACATTCTGTCCTGCCAAAGGCATAGTGTTAGTTAGAGTTCAAAGGCAGGCATGCACGCACATACAGTACATACAGTACCTACAGCACATACAGTACATACAGTACATACAGCACATACAGTACATACAGCACATACAGTACATACAGTACATACAGTACATACAGTACATACAGCACATACAGCACATACAGCACATACAGTACATACAGTACATATAGCACATACAGTACATACAGCACATACAGTACATACAGTACATACAGTATATACAGCACATACATCACATACAGTACATACAGCACATACAGTACATACAGTACATATAGCACATACAGTACATACAGCACATACAGTACATACAGCACATACAGTACATACAGTACATAGAGGACAAGAGAAACAAAATAGCAGTGATAAAATAATACAAATAGAAGTCACATAGGAGGATTAGGATTAAGGCATAAATAATGTAGAATACCAGTCCGTCACAAGGCTAACATGGTTATACAGACAATCACACTCACATTCATAACTATGGGCAATTTCCAAACGACCTGACTTGCATGTCTTTGGACTGTGGGAGGAAACTGGAGCACCTGGAGGAAACCCATGCAAACTCCACACAGAAGGGGCCAGGGCTGAGAACTACTCAGCCACGTGTCATCCTACATATCTTACATAAAAACATCAATTGTTTTAAACCATTTATGGAAAAATAACAAATCTAATACAAAATAATTAAAATAATCAAAGATATTTGGCTCTAGCTTGCCTATTCACATGGGAAACTGTAATGAGAAAAGAAGAAAGAGGGTCATTTTGAGACAGAGACAATTATGGCATGTTCAGGGTTATTACCTAAGGGAATTAGAAAATGTAGGTGCACTGCATGAGTTAAAGAAAACTCTATTTCAGTAGGGTTAGAAATAGAGATAGAAAATTATTTAAAACAGTACAGTGAGTGTATATCAAGAGAAGACTTACTCTCTCAGACGCTGCCACATGAGGTCAGGCTTTTACAGATGGATTTGATAGAGCCTCCTATTTGAGGCACTGACAGAGCTAACAGACTGATTAAACACAATGACTGGCCCAGGTCTACATGGGACTATGTAAAGGGCAAAGAGAAAACACTCAACAAATCTTAGGTGATCCCTCACATCCCCTTTTTATTCCCCTCTGGGAAGCGCTATAGAGCCTCTGAAAACACAGGCCTGCCTATCTATCTATCTATCTATCTATCTATCTATCTATCTATCTATCTATCTATCTATCTATCTATCTATCTATCTATCTATCTAACCCTGTCACTTTTTCATCATGTTCAGATCCAGTATGAATCTATGGTAAAGAACATGTCTACCCATTAATTTCAGATGCCCCCTTTTTTGTTCTTCAGCTGACGCTGCATTTGTCCTATAATTTGCAATTACATGACGAGATTCCAGTGAGACGTCAGTAGACGGGAAAGCTATAATGTGTGCTGCTGATGGCCTACAGGAGGCACAAGGCCACGAAACCCCCACATCTATGGACAGACCATAAAATGAATTATGATCATTATTTAAAATCAGAAATGATCTTTACTGTTGGCTTACACTGCTCCTCTCCATCTGGGGAGAGTGAGAACTGGAATGTCCTCCCTACATTATTATACCCATAATGGGTATAATAACAGCAGCAGTGATATAGTGCTTTAGCATTGAGAAGGCAGGCGGCTAACATGTGTCAGCAGAGTTACCATTCATGGAGTTACTCTTGAAAGACTGTAATGAGATCAAGTGGGCCAACGGGATATTGCAAAAATGGAAAGAAGTACGAAACATGGACATTCAAATTCAAATTTTTGCAGAATAAGAAATAGCAGCGCTTTATTCAGAAATTTATCCATTTGTCACATATTTACATAGCAGCCAGGATAGGCTATAGTACTGATAGCTAAAACTTGACAAATAGGGAAGGTGAAACTGGACACTAATGTAAGCTATTACAACTTCTCAAAATGAGATGAAATGACATTTTTACAACACATGTACATCTAGTGGAGGCAAGCGAATAATTGTCACAGCAGCCTTCCTAGATAGCTTGAAGTACTAGACTGGCTTGAATGCCAATGTTTGTACGAGAATCTTATTCTTACCTCACCAGTGACAATTGACAATTTGATGACAAAATATCATAAACAAAAAAATACAAGGGAAAGTGCAGAAGCCACATAACCTTGAAATTGATATATTGAACAGTGATTTACTCTTAGGAAATGTATTGATTGATAGCCTTAATCCACCCATGATGTGCATAATGAGAATTGATAATGGGAAGTAATAGGAAGTGCATGGGATGAGAGAATGGAGTCTGGACATCAGTGGAGTACACATACCCGTTATGTTTAGTTTGTTATCTTAAAGAGAAGATAGAAGAGTTTTACTTTGTTAAACATAACTTCACTTTGTTAAACATACATGAAATATTGAACATTAAAGTGGTGGACTGGTTCGTGGCCTTGTTTAATTAAATACTGCACTTAGGAAGAGTATACAGCATGTCTTTAATGAAGCATATAGAGAAAGATCGTATAAAAATCTTAATAGTATATAGTGTTTGTTTTATATAGAACCAGTGGTGCCATGAGAAAGAAATGGGCAAACACCATTACATTGAAAAACTCAATCCAATCAGATTCATTATGACGCTAAGACAAAGTATGTTCACTTGCTGCAGGTATAATAAATATGTAACATTGCAGCACCTGCAGCTGTAACAGAAACAATGTGCATGTGGGTGGATGAAACAATGAGATGATGTCTGATAGCTTATATCCACAGCTTTATGCCGGCAGCTTATTTCTATGGACAGACAGGTGCATTACAAAATTCAACACAAAGGTGACATGTATCAATGTGCACATCTTGCAGTTGCAGTCAATACTGATAGCACCTTGATATTCCCCTGCAATTTATTTGACAGAATTACAAGTGTCATACACTATAAATGAGAAGAGTTTGGAATAACATCTGACATATATATGTTGAAAATCGTCAGGTGATAGATATGCACATTTACTTTGTAGCTTTTATTATCAATTACAGCCAAAAGTTCTGTGATCACTATATTGAGTTGAGGTGTGCTGAATCATTTTAGTTTAGAAATACATGAAATGTGACTTCTTTAAATGTGCTATATTCATATTATTAGAATATTAATTAAAATAATAATGAGAAACTTCATTGATCCCCATAGGGAAATTCTCTTTCCGCTTCCCCTCCTCCACAGGGAGGTCAGAGGTCAGGGTCAGCTACAGCACAGCAGCCCTGGAGCTGGTGAGGATTCAGTGCCTCCGGTCCTCCGACTGAAGGGCGGTCTCCCTGGTCACTACGCCACCCTGCTGCACCCAAGTAACCAGGTAATGTTGATGCATGGAAGTCTTCTGTGTGATGATTTATCCATTTCATAGTCACATTATTGGAAAAACAGCCAGAGGGGAGCTGCTCTAAATTCTTCAAGTGTGGGGATTTCATTAGTACCTGCGTCCCATCAGTGTGGTGGGCGGGGCGGGCAAGATATAACAGTGTTGAGCCTAGGCTAGACCAAGTCAGTGAGGCTGGAGCGAGGACTAACCGAGGGATCTGCCATGGTGAGGAATTCAACCCAGTTCTGGTAGAAGCCACGTGAATACTCTCCTGTGTCGATGATAAGTCCATACAGTCGGCTCTGGCCGGTTTTGTTCCGCAGAGCAAGTTGTGCCTCCCGCTCTGTCACGTTGTAGCTGATATTGAGAGCTTGTAACACCAATATGTGTAGCAATCCACCCGTGACAATACTGCTATACCAGGCACAGGTGAAGCAAAGTGCTGTGCTGTAAATATAGTAGAGTAATAAGATTAATTATAATATTTGATGGGTATTTCACAGTTTAAAAATAGTAGTTTCCTTCCTTGAAGTGGTTCAGTCTTTGAAATTGTTATTTCTTTATGCAAACAACTGCGAACAAAGCATTTCACAACAACAACAATCACTCTGTTGGCAATAACAGATATATTAAATTGCTTTTTGGCACTGGCTAGACAATAACGTCAATAAGAAGTGGACAATTATTGTAGCTATACTGTACAGCTCTACAATATCAAAAAGGTGTTCAAAAATGTAGCACTTGTCAAAAGTGAATTTTACCTTATAAATAGTAAAGTCTCTATCAAGTGTACAGGTCTGATTCTGAAATCTGTTGTGTGAATTAATATTTATCCTTCATCTTGATTTCAGTGGAATTTCAGATTAGACACCTTAACAACATGAAGATATTATGCTACAATATCCAGTGTCCTCTGATACACAAAAGGCAATACTTCCTAGTTTGGAATATCCCAGTGCAGGGAACTGTTTTTGTTCACAATTTCAGATTTGACAGTTGCTCATCAAAACTCTTTCCACAGTGTTACACAAATTGTGTAAATCACTACAAGTTAGGCCATGCCAGCAAACCTACAACACAGAGACGACGAACCAATACCTACCTCAATGGAAATACCCACCTAGCTGCTAATCACCCAGTCTGAGTGCTTGGTTATACTTTTGGCTCTCTATTTACTTATTACTATAACTATAAGGCTTGCATTGTTTTGCTTATGTGTGTGTGGCCGCTTCTTCGTGCTTCAAATCATGTCTGTCATACATTTTTGACAGTTTCTATAGATAGTTGGCAGTTCACAATTCCCAAATCAAATCACCTATAAGTTGTTTCACAGTAGCAATGACAGAATGCATGAGTGAATAATAACACCACAACTGTATTCTATAACTTTGTAAAACGCATAAAAAGTAATCAGATTTGGAGTCGGCAGTGAGGGAAAGTGGACTGCCAATGTCAAGGTCTCAGTATTTTCCTTCTACAAGATGGGCGTGGCCTTCTTGCTAATGCTATTGATTGTATTTTTTTCAATATGTTTATTACACTAATGTTCACCCGAAAAAAGTTTAATGATGAAAAACTTGACTAATAATATAACAGCAACCCAGAAAGTTTTGATTATATGATCCATATTTATTTGGATCATAACATCGTATTTATAATTTTTAACTTTTACAATGTTGTACAACGTTGTGGCAGTAGCAGAGAAAGAATGAGTGTGAGAGTAATGTACCTATACTCACTGTAGACCCCGGGACAGTAGAACAGAGCGGTCATCAGGTACTGTCGAGGACACAAGCTGTGAAGCACCAGACTGATCCCATACAGGGACGTCAACAAGAACACCAAGAGGGTCAGCAGGAAGCTGCGGTGGTTGGCCTGTCCAACACAGCTGTTTATCCTACAGTACCTCACCACATACACATACAACATACACACATACACACACACAAGACATTCAGACTCAGACCCCAAATAATCCACCTCTACCATATAGTGAGCTCCATAAGTGTTTGGACAGCGACACACTGTTTGATATTTTGGCTCCATACTCTTATTCTCTTTGTGAAATGATACAATGACAAGGTTTAAATGTAGATTGTTTTAATTTGAGGTTATTTTCAACCATATTGAATGAACCGCTAAAGAACTACAGCTCTTTTTCTATGTGGTTCCCCCAAGTGATTTTCGAGTCAAAATTTATATTGTGAAATTACCTCGAAAAATCTGCATCCCATCTCCAGACAGTGGGATGTAAAGAGTGGTGCTGGGTGGGGTGGTGGGGGTGATACATGCTTATACCTGTATTTTACATTCTTTATGTCCTGGATGAGGGTGCCTCTGTTGATGTGTCTGGAGGACATAATTAAGCGACTGTCCTGGTTTTAAGTCACCTCAGCCTGTTGAAAGTTGAACCTGTGTGTCTCTGCTGCCTGATTTGTATTTGTGAGGTTCTCTCTGTGAGACCATGTGAGAGTTGGATAAATGATTGTCCATCATGTAAAGTCTGTTGATATTACAGGACACGATGTAAGCTGTGTTTTTTTCCTATTTAAAGCTGACATGCTCACTTCATAATCAGTTTATTAGGTACACCACCCTATTTTGTGGCTGTGATTTCCAACGCAAATCAGGCAGACAGGTATGGAGGGTTACATTTAGTTAAAGTTCAGTTAGTTGAAGTTTGATTGCATGTTAGAATGGGCAAAACGAGGGCCCAAAGTGACTTAACACAGCTCTGATTGTTGGTGCCAGGTACTGCAGTTACAGTATCTCAGTATCTCTGTCTAGACATTTTATACAGTTTCTATACAGTTTCTTTCCATTCGTTGGCCGTCCCGGGCAACAATAGCTTGTTGATGATGTTGAGATGTCAAATGAACAAAGGAAGAACTATATAATCAAACAGGATGTAATGAGCAAATAATGAATAGTGTTGATTAGAGAGTTGTTTGTTCACTTATAGAGCTGATGTGACTCTGTTCAAAACAATCTAAATGTGTTAAATTAACTCTGATGGGTGAGGACTTATATCAACACTGGCATAGTATTGATTTTTACTGAGTTAAATTAAAGGTGCATTAAGTCTGCAGGGGTTTGATAGAGTTGTTGATCAATATCCAAGACTCAACCATTACTTCGCCAAGTGCTGAGTTTCCTGGCTTTCAAAAGCTCACTTTCTAGCCCATACTCTGTTTTGGAACTGTTTAAAATTTAAAAAATTTAGCATTGAACTCAGGCTATTCTGTGTATAATGGTTTAATGGTAAGTTAAACTTTCCCCCAGTTTCCCTATTGTGGAAGGAAACAAGGAGTGGAATGTGGAACCTATGTTGAAGATATTTGTGTTGCTGTGTAATTATAAAGCAGTTATCTAATTCTTCATTTGATCTGCTGTGAACAACAATCTTCTTCTGCCGCAGCAAACGTATAACTGAATGACAATTACTGACTCATTGCCCCCGCCGCAGATGGATACAAGTATTTAGTCTGACCCACCAGATACAGTGGTGGTCCAGACGCTGGACACAGGATCCGCAGATTCGACAATGTCCCGCCCGCGGGGGACGCATCATTTTGCACACAGAACACCTGCTCCCTTTTGCAGTCAGGGCCTCTGTCCGCGACGCCACTGTACGGCTAGATCCATTAAGGTGAGGAGAGACTTTGTTAGGCTCTTGGCTCTGACTGTGCGCCTCAGCCAGGGAAGTCGTCACAAAGCCTGGCCCCCTCTTGGTGTGAACAAGAGAGACAATAGTGAGAATCATCCCAGTGGTCACAGCGGACACCTGCAGTTGACTTACATCTCCACGAGGTAAGATCTCTGTGATGAAGAGATAATACATGTAGGCCAGAGAGTAGAGCGCAAGGGTAAGGAAGAAGAGGGTGCGTCTCTTCTTTCGATGCGTGGCGTAGTAGTACCACAGCACCAGGCCAGGCAGAGCTGTCAGGATGACGACACCCAGCAGGAAGTGCAGCGCTGCCACTCGCAGTAGGAGAGGCAGCAGCACCAGCGCTGGGATCAGAGAGGTCTCCAGCTTGTCAATCATGGCCCCGAGCATAGGCGACTGACATCCACTTTTATGAGGCCTGCCTCTCAGCCACCTAGCGAAGACAGCAACTCAGAGTGAGTGGAGAGGATGCAGTGAGGACAGTCACTATGATTATACTTTTGAATGTGGTTTATTCAGTCACTCTATGACCCTTCTTACCTGTTACAGGCTTCATCCAGATCTTCACAGTCACAGCAACATCCATATTGGTAGGCATCACACTCACAGCAGCACATCGGATCCTCCGGCTCTGGAGGCTTTAACTTCTCCCATTTCATGATGGCTTGCTAAAGATGAATTTGAAGTTTCTGTGCACATAAGCTGTCAATTCGATAAAAAAACAAAGCAAACATTGTATTTAAACTTTGCACTCCATAAACGTTGCACTCTATAACCCATATAATTACAGTACATTAGTGTAAATGCTTTAAAAAAGTAACTCACTGCATCACTGCTTAATTTTGCCACATGCTTTGAGAGCTTTGTTGGAGAATTAACTCACAATCATACATGTTTAGGCTTGGTAATAATTTAAGGAGTGAAAAGAAAAAGTAAAAAAGAACGGAATTTCTACATAAAAATACATTGAACACGATCAATAACAAACCTCTGGACGTTTTATTGATTAATATGTTTTTGCCCATGCTCAGGCAATTTCCTGCAATTAGTGTCCAGCACATGCACTCACTGAAGTGCATGTGCTGGACAAGTGCAGGCAGCCTGTAATTGAGCTCTGTAGCACTTTCCTATTTCTACAATAAAAGGGCTGGATGACTAACTATAAGATATTGTTTGCTTTAAAATGATCAAAAATGAGTTCCATAATCAGAGGTTTCTCAGTCCGGTTACATCCCCAAGAGCTACTAATGTAATTTGTTGAAACAAGGCCACTATGTCCACAGGGACAAACTATCTGGGCCAACAAGCCCAGATCCTCAACAGCCATAGAAATGTGCAGTGATGGTATGTTCTTATGAGTGAGTGTGTCTTTATTTTGGTCTGGTTTATGACTTGGTTTATAGCCTTCTCATCTGTGTATATCTCTGATGTATAGAGGAATTAGCAGAACACACATTTCAGCATAAAAAGACCAAATATACATTTCAGTCACTTTTTTAACCATGTTGAATGAGTTGGATTAGGTTTTCTCATACATTTGTCTTATCCTAATCTTCCTAAATGGCTATTGAACTGTCTGCACTTATGTTACATTAACCATCGTCGACGTGTTGTGTTGTGTCTACTGGTGTGTTTACTATGTTGATGTTAAATGTGGCGCAATGTTGTGTTGGCGTGTTGTCTATTTGTCATATTGTTGCACTAAGTCACTTGCGAGAGGGCTGCTTGTGAGTAAGCATTTCATTGTTTAATAACTGCTGTTTTTAAACATATGACAAATAAACTTGAACTTGAATTCCTAATGGAGCTCCTTAGTATGACTTTATATCACATTGTATTATCTAATAAAGATAATTAGACTGATGTAATGCTTTAAGCACACCATAACAAAATATTTTTTAAAGGCAAAGCCAGTGTTCTTTGTTAACTTACCTTTTGTTTCCAAACCGAGAATGCAAATTCATCAATAAATGTGGACTGACATCTTGTAATGAGGTGTTATAAAAGTCAGATCTATACTTTCCAGTCAAAAGTTGTGATCTTCAGTAACTGATGAAGAGGAAAATGATTCAGAAAAGGACTCCTTGTCACCGACCTCCTTTTTTGATTGATTGAGGCAAAAAGCAAAAACTGCAGCTTAATCATAAGTCCTTTGTGTTGAAAAGGGAAATTGGCACGTTTCTGCCGTGGTGGTACTGCAGGGATACCGTATCAGTGCAGTGAGATGGTTGTCATTTCATGGGTTCCCACGCTGGAAGTGTCCCAACGGAAAATAGATTCTTCTGACTGGCACATAACTTGGATTCCTCTTGACAAGTGGCTTGCGCCGGCTAGACATTGTGTTGCACCTGCCAACTCACTTTCTAAAGACCACCATCTTCCTCAAGTTTCATTAAACAGTTCAGAAGTCATTCTCTAACATACTTACTTTTGCTTTATAGCCTCTATCGGTTACCATTTTAGGTTTCACTACTGGCATGCTTGCTAAATGTAGGTGCTGCCTCAATTGGTTGAGTGCCAGCAAGCTTTCATATCCCTCTCCACAGCTGAGGGACTATATTGAGGTGTTCAGAGGTCCAACAGTAGCCCTGGTAATCCACACTGAGCTGAACGAGAGTGCATATGAAAAACATGACAGGCACTTATAGGATGAGCGAGTGAGCGATGATCCACAGAGCAGCCCCACCCTTTGGGATCATATTTCCTCCCACAAGCAACCTGACCTTGCTGCTCACACATACAAGACTCTGGAAGAGTGTGTGTGATGGGAGGCAGGACCCTGAGGCTCCAGTGTTGCTCCTGATATGAGCCACTGCTTTTATTCATTACACTATGTGTTATTATTAACAACATTGTATAGTAACAATGATATTGTGATAATTGATTGATCCCTCTAGGGAAATTCTCTTCTTGTTTGCCCTCTTGCTCTCCCTCATCTTTTACATTCACACCATTCCAATTT
>OMLI01060271.1:13767-27805 GCA_900302605.1 Rondeletia loricata
CTGGGATATTCAGAGACCACTGAAACCCCCTAATGTCCACGCTAGTGCGAGAATATGGATGGACTGAATCAATGCAGAGAAAGATGCTGCCCTTGCTCCTGTGGGTTATGCTTCCATTAGTCTTGATGGAGCCGGAACCTGAGTTAGGCTCTAATCTATTTTGCAGTCAGTTGTAGACAACGGAGTAGACAACAGTACATGTTGAAGATTACACATCATAAAAACTGCACAGATAATCTGCAGTACATGTTAAATTTGCAACCAACAAACAGTGAATATACTTAGAACATTGTAAGACCAGATAATTGTGTCTGTCATGTCTGTATGCCACCACTAGGGGCCTCAGACGCTTGTCTAAGACGGCCTGTGTTTCAATCAATCTGCAACACATGACTGAACAATGCACATGATGAATGTGGTTATGAAATAATTTCCAGTCATCAATTAAATCATCCTTGAGATAAGAGTAACCCTATGCAAAGTGTGTGTGTGTGTGTGCAGTTCTGTCTTTCAGTGAGTGTGTGTGTGTGTGTGTGTGTGTGTGTGTGTGTGTGTGCGCATGTGTATATGTGTGATCATGGAGTTGCAGCAGTTGCCTTTAGGTAACAAGCTGATGAACAGTGCAAAGTAGATTCTCTCACTAATGCTATTTTGAAGGAAAGAGAACCATTGGAAAATCCTATCACCTTCCCTTTCACACCAGTTGTGAATAGCAGTCATCAATAAGACTAATGACTGCAGGACAGGGTTGGATAGGAATTAACTCATCAATTCCAATTCAACTAAGGAATTTGAATTTGACAAAACCTACAGGAAACAGAATTGGAATTTCAGGAAGTTTAATTTAATTCAATTAAATTCTGTGAAATCCCATGTTTTTTTTACCACATATCTGAGATTACACGTAGTGTTATATATTATCAATACTGAATATCATAAAATGTTAAAGGTACCTTTCAGGTGCATAACATGTAATCGTAATACATACATTGTGTATTTTGTATGTGTATGTGTATGATTGTGTATTTGATTTGTTCAACTGTCTTTTATTTGATTCATAGTTTGATTTATAATGTTTAGCAAGTCAAGACAACCTCTCTTAGAAGTGGAATTTCATGGAATTAAATTCTGTTTCCTGTCATTCCAATTCAATTCCAATTCGGTTTCCTTAGAGCTGGGTGCAATTTACCATGCATTCTCAATTCAATTCATGAACGGCCCCAACCCTGCCGCAGGACATATTTGTATTGAAAATTATACATCCTGGGCTTAACAGCGGTAGCTTGCAGGCTAGAGAAGTTGGCTTGTGAACAAAGGATTGCTGGCTCAAATCCCTGGACTGACCTGGAAAATCTATGTGGGTAAAGTGTGAAATTAGTGAGTAAATTATTATAAGTGAGACAAAAATATGCAAAAGGTGATAAATTGTTGACAAAAGTAGTGGAATGTAGGGGTGAAACAGTAACTAATTAGCTAACTCACTATGAATTTAATAATGAAAAAATGATTTTAAAAATCTCATCTGTGTGCATGCTTCATTAGATCTACTTTTGACACTTTGAAGAAAAACATGAATTTCCCAGTAATTTACTTTGATTGACATTTATTTCTGGAGACAATAACATGCCATAAATATAACAGTGTGACATCTGTTACAACAGAACTCTAACAGTCTCATTCATTCACATTTTTACAAATATAGTAATAACAAAGTCAACAACATCACTATCACACTTGAGAGGTAAGAATTGGAAGAATGCCTCAGCCCCCTGATATAACATGGTGCTTCTGTCCCTTTACCCATGTTTCCATTTTGTTAATAATCTGTAATGATCATTGTCACATATGTGGGAGATAAATGTCCCTCTCCACTGGGGAGGACTTATGTTGCAGCTAGTAGTTAAGTGAAAGTGTAGCACCTGATTGGGGCCCACTGATTATAACCGCAACATGTTGGTATACTAATCTGCTCATCATGGCTTACAACCGGAAGATCAGGCAAGACAAGTGCTATGGAACAGGCTGAGCAAAGGTGTTGCTACAAAGGCAACGGAAACCATATTTTCAGGTGTCCTAGAGGATTTCCGGTACTGTCTTGTTGAAGCTGGTGAGTGGTCAAAATTACCAAAATGTAATTTAAATATATGAGCATACTGGAATGTTTCAGGGGAAGTAAACAACAAGGAATTAATGAGATCACATGACCTAGGTAAACATTTAAAACAGGGGCCGTTGAATTTGCACTACACTGCACTGCACAGTACAGGAAAAGTTATTTTTTAATGCGTGGCCACGATTGAGTGAACTGTGTGCACGAGTTACTAAACCATGGGCACGATATGGATAAAGTGTGGGCATGATTTGGGTAAAGCGTGGTTTAAAAAAACAAAACTGTTTTGCGAGTAATATTGCCACCATTTTCTGATGGTAGAGACGAGATAGAGATTAAGAGACTGCAATTATTTCACATTGCTGCCATTCTCTGATGGTAGAGATGGAGCGATTACAATGAATTCATTTGTATTTTTACCTTGGACTCGTGGCCGTAGCCACATATGAGGACACCGAGGTCCAGACCTTGATAATTGTTCCCCATAAAACTGACATTTTCCACAGTAACAAGCATAGACGTTGGACGTAGGGATGCAGGGGGTGGCTGCCCCCCTATCGACAGCTCCCCTTTATTGCCTCTGGTCTCCTGGTTTAGTTCATATGCATCTGTGCGCATTTACGCACAGCTGACTCCATTTTACATGCCACATTCACAAGGATGAGGAGTTCCTTTCACAACACTTTGTGTGTAGACTGTGTACAGTTAGAAATCTTTCTTAACATTAGATATTGACTGTGGCAGTGGAGTGATGTGGAGAGACAGGTGTGGCTGCAATGAGTTAGTGATTACCGGTTCTGACTATATATAATCTCTCTCTTGCAGTGAGGCTGGGTCCACACACACACACACACACACACACACACACACACACACACACACACACTTCATAGACCCACGCAAACTGGGTCCAATTGTGAAAGTGAGGAAGTTGAGCCGTCTCCCACACGGTAGCAGCAGCCTGAAGTGACTTGAACCATAAAAGGAGGCAATGCCAGTCTGCCTTTGTTAAGGAGCTTCACATCTTAACAGAATTGTTCATTTGGACTAATTAGCCTATGTATTAGCCACTTGGGCTATTTGTTTGTATTCATCTATGCAAAATAAATAACAGTGATTTCATACATTTCCACGTGTTTTCATGTATATTTTAATCATCCAGACATTTCAGTCTCCTGGACATTCCCGATGTTAATATACCGGTAGCTGACATCTGAATTCACTTTGGCTACTATGGAGAAATATTCTAGACACTGAGAACCTTGGAGAGCGACAAGACTGTCAAGTGACACACACACACACACAGGGTTTCCGCTAGACATTTTCTTTGCCGGCCAACATGGCCGGTAAATTAACAGTCGAGCCAACATAAAGTAAACTTTTTTTCTTGCGGGCCTGTTGGCTGTCAGCGATTTGGTGGAAGAGTCTTGCTGCCTTCAGGCACTCCTCGTAAGTTCGTACTTCCAAGTTTCACAGTCGTAATTACAACTCATCGTGTATTCAAGTACTTTTTAGTGAGAAATAACAAAACGGACCCTGACACAAAAGTAGCTGTTTTTGCGGACTATTCTAGAAACCAAGTGGTACAGAGCTCGGCTACTTTGTGCTGCCACGGCAGAATGAAGAAGAGAGTATTCACAGCAGTTTTGTAACTGATATTTTAATACGTTTATTGGTTAAAAGTTGTTGTATATGCGTGACGCCTAAATGTTCAACAAAGAGTGAGAATGTCACATTTTGGCATCTTGGTTATCATGTAAAATTTGACTTTCCCATTTGTATACTGTAAACAAATTTATACGGTTAAAGGACCCAATAAAGTGGTGTATACAGTATACACCACTTTATTGGGTTCTTTTAGCATGATCTTCCCATAATTACAATATTTCCAACAGCATTTGAAGGCAGCATCGGAGATAATGAGGTAAATATTGGACTTTTGGACTCGTTTTGCAATCGTTTCGCTTCAGAACACTTGGCTTATGCTGTTTGGAGTAATTTTATGGTCATTTTTTTTCCTTTTTGGAGCCCTTTTTACACGGAGAATTTATACCGGCATAAAGCTGAAAATAGAAAATAAAAATTCTGTGTGAAGATGACATGCCGACAAAAAGGAGGGCCAAGTTATCCTGGCACTGACCCACCTCTCCACCTAGTAAAAAAGCCGGAGCAGAACCGGGATTTATTCAGTGTAAAGTTGCCTAAAGCCGGACAAACGCAGGTGCAAATGCCATGGTAACCACGGTAACCATTACGCATAAACATTCTATCACCTGTCCACGAGAGTTACTTTGTAATCTACTGACCCACCTCACGGCCGAGGAGAAGAGCAGGAGAAAAGTCCGACATGACCCGGTAGGCCTATTTGTTCTGTGTAAAGTATGCTGGAGAAATGCCTGTGCAAATGCCATGGTAACCATGGTACCAGCAACAAGTTTTATAGGTCACGTGATATCATTTAATTATGCTATTGATTGATTTGTCATAGTTTCCGCAGGACATTTTGGCTGACGATATTTTTATTTGTTGGAGAACTGCACGTTTTACCGGCCAAAAGCCGGCATATACCGGCTAACGGAAACCCTGACACACACACACACACACAAACTTGTAGGCTATGCGCAGCCACGCTTTACATATATCGTGCCCACGCTTCACCTAAATCGTTCCCACGCGTGCACGCGCTTTACTCAATCGGCCAGGCATTAAAACATATTTTTTCCGATGTCACCTGAAGGGCTCCGTAGCACTGGGGTTTGGATGGCTAGGAGAGGAATTGAGAGGTAACAGCTCAGTCTTCCAGGCTACGGAAGGCATTCTGCATGTCCTCCAGGAGCTGGGCAAAGTCTGCTTTGATCTTGGCCTCGCCGTCCTTAACCGGGTCCTAGACAATCAATTAAAGATACAGGGAGATTAGATCCAGAGAGAACAGAGCATTCCAGATGTTTTTATGCTCATATGGAGGAGGGCAGATAGTACATTAAAACAGGATAACTAGAATAGTTTTCAGTGGGTTTTGATGAGGTCTGTCTGTTTGATCTAGTGTCTATTGTTGTCTATCTTGATTGATTGAAATATATGTTGAGGAACAATCCATGTACCTTGAACTTCATTGAGCTGATCCTGTACAGGATCTCTCCCATGTGCTCCTTGATCATGGCCCAGGTGATTTTGTTGTCACTCTGAGCTGTGGTCTCCACTGCGTGTCGGGCCATGTCATAGAATGCAATCATGTTTGAGAGGAGGCCAACAGTTTTGTAGAAGGGGCAGAATCTGTGTGAAGGGGCAGAAGAGAGTCAGGCTCAACAATGTGTGTAGGCATAAAAAAAAGAAAAAGGAAAAGCATTTACAATGCGAGACTCATCTGCCCCCTCTCCTTGACAACGACTCAACCTGAGAATGTTGCTGCCTTGCATTACACTCACTTGTCTAGTAATGACTATACTGTAGCTCATGCCTAGCTTGTCTAGAAATGTTGCTAACATGCCATCTTTGTAATGAGAACCCATCTAAAATGTGCGCACTTAATCAATGTAAAAAAATAATTCATGTTCACATCTACAACTGCTGTGGAGAAAAGTGTTTCATTTTTGATGTAATTCTACTGTGCACCCCGTTAGCGTCAACAACAGAAACACCCCTGAAGAGCATCCTCCAAAACTGACAGGACTGACAGGGCCCTCTACTGGTCTGCCTTGTTCCAAGCATCCCATCAGAGAGGGGGAGGGGTGTGTGTGTGTGTGTGTGTGTGTGTGTTGGGGAGTGGGGGGTGGGGGCATGTTTGTTTTGTGGTTGGTGAGGTTTGTTTTCACCTGTCATAGGGGGTATAACCATTCTGCTGCAGGAAGTCATCCTTAATGAGCTTAGCAACTTCTAAGGTAATCTTGTCAGTCTCAGCAAGAGATGCCTATGATGAAAACAAGATCATGAAAATTAGTGATGGTCCATTTTCATTTTTTTGGGATAAATCAATGAAATATGTGATTGACAAATCAATGAAATAAATTGATTTCACTGATCATATTAACAGTTCCGACAGAACAGTCTTTTAACACATGCATTGATCAACAGGCTGTAAAAACATGCACATTTGCAAATTATGAAAAGACGTGCTATTTGGAACTACCGAGGGTGCGATCACTCCTATAGTTTGTTTTCTTCGGTGGAAATGTTTACTTTGCTGCATTTTTGCATTTGGTTCATTTAGGTTCATACTGTCCAATTACAAGCAAACCAGGGCTTGTAAATAAAGTCACATGGACTCACAAGTAGCTTGTTTATTGGACAGGGTTTTGGTAACCTGTCATCCCACAAAGTTAAAGATTTTGGGGGCAGGAGGGAATCAAAACAAATCCGATTCCAGTCCCTGTAACTTTAGCTAAGCATGATGGACTTGTCTGCGCTCTTTGCCGTAATTTATCTTCTCTGGTGTTCATACATATTAATACATGAAGAAATAGCTGAAAATGAGCATCAGTCGAGACTTGGGCTCGACTTCATTTGTAGGTACAAAATAATTTCATCTCATCTTGACTCCAAGTATGCCCTCAGTTCATTTTGTTATGCTAAGCTTTCCAAGCATGAGTAACTGCAGATGTTAACACCCGTCTCTGTATACCCCTCAAACCACGCATTTTGAGTCTGTTTCCTGTAGTTGGTTCGAATTACAGTCTCACTCCTACCGCAGTTCACTTGGAAGAGGACCAAGACTCGCATTTTCAGGTGGTCTCAATGCGGTTATTTGGTGCTCAACCAAGTTCGACTGGCCTTGTTCTCATCCGCCCAAATGAACCGAACTAAAGCTGTAAATGCTCCAAACATGCTTAGTGTGAACGCACCCTAATTCAGACCTGGGCAAGTTACAGCCTGTGGGTTGGATTCAGCCTACCAACTTGTAAACGCAATGTTTCAAGCTGTGGAGGGCTGAAATTTCACAATAAAAAACAAAACAACAATTGTCACCAGATGCCTTCATACAGAACTAGTAATGGGGACTTATTAATACTGCTAGTGATGAGTCTGAGCTTTTGATACAAGGACTGAAGGCCCAAACACACTGAATAAAACAATTACGGCGTATTAATCGACACTCCTAATTTGATGTTTTTACAGCATACTGCAATCCGTCATATATTGCTATATTACAAAGCGCTTATGGATTTAGTGAATTACTTTCCCATGTCCATGTTATGGCTTACTGTAGCCTAATTCGCACAAAGAACACCTGGAATAAAAAACTTGCATGATGTAGGTTTGCGTAGAAATAGGTTAATGGTGATTCTGGTTTCAGGAACCTCATGAAAACAGTAAGTTAGGTTCTCTGTTGATGCTCCAAAATCACAGCCAGCTCAGAGCAGACACATCAAGGTGGTTGCCACTTGATGCATCCAGTGCGCTTATTTGAAAACATGCACATCTGATGTTTGCAGTGTGTTTCTGCTGTGACAATATGTGACAATTAAACACAAGTTTCATGAGTTTCTGAGGCAGTAAAGGGTTTGTTTGCAATTGTAATGTTCATAAACAGAGTAGAACAGACCTGTATTTTGGATTATGGGCTAAGAACTTTGTACCAGCCAGTAGTGCTCAAGTACCAGCCAGCTGATATCATGTGTCCATGTGAAATGTTTAAGGCTCGAGCTAAATGTCCCTTTTGATTAATTAAGATTGATTAATAACACCAATCCTTACAATTGCTGAAAATCTATGACACATTTTTAGAATCATGTGAAATCCGAATCTCCTAAATCTTATATAGCCTTACCTTGCCAACAAGCTGCACAATTTCAGCCAGGTCCTCCTCCTCCTGCAGAATCTCCTTGGCTTTTGTACGGAGAGGCACAAACTCAGGGAAATGCTTGTCGTAGTATTCATCCAGTGCACGCGTGTACTTGCTGTAGCTGATTAGCCAGTTTACTGAAGGGAAATGCTTTCTCTGAGCCAGCTTCTTGTCCAATCCCCAGAACACCTAAAAAAGTGAAAATGAAAAATATTCACACACAAACAAACACACACACACTCAGAATGTCAGGCAAGGAAAAATAAATGGGCTATGATGTCAGTAAAAACCAGTTCTGAAAAGCCACTGCTTAAGACTTACCTGAACAATACCCAATGTGGCTGAAGTGACAGGATCTGAGAAGTCTCCACCAGGGGGCGACACACTAAGAGGAGTTAACAGTATTAAAGGAAAAATCACTGTTAAAAACAGCTATTGGCAATGCACCTTGCATTCCTGGGCTCATTTTGTTGTTTAGTGGTGTATTTTTCGTATTCCTGTGGATAATTGGCCAAACGTTAACGACGTGACGTCACATCGAGATATTTCCAGTGTGATGGAGTTTAATAGAAGAAAACATTTCAACTGTCTAAAACAACAGTAAACGTCAAGTTTTGGTGTCAGTCCCTCAGAAGAGCAAGACCTACCATTTTGCACCGATGTTCAACAACCATACAGGGAGAAATCCACAATAGAAGACGCAGAGATACCAGTTTCTCCACCGACAGTAGCCTCAATAGACCATAATGCAATGCAGCCACAAGACATGTTGCGTTTTGCGTAAGGGGCGCGACTTTCGCTTTTTCTCAACTGGCAACGACAGCTGTCGCGACGCTATATCTCCACCTACACGTAAAAACTGGAGTGAAGTTAGCTTGATATTGGACATTGGTTACAGGTTACTGAAGAAAAACGAATATCCACCGAATATCCAATATCAAGCTACCTTTACTCTGGTCACGTACAACCCACAGCTGAAAGCAACAAGTTCACACCCCTTATCTGGGGGTTGTCGAAAGGCATTCTGGGTAATGTAGGAAATCACTAACTGAAGTAGAAGTAGACGAGGCAGATTGAGGGATAGTGGGTACAACAAAAAGGTAAATTACAACACTTAATCACAAAATAACTCCTGGAATGCATTGAACATCACAGATTGGTGATATAACAGTGTATCCGAGGCTGGAATTTTGCTTTAAGCCATTCACCTATTACAGCAGGTCCATTTTAACATAACGTGCTGAAGAGCAGGAATGTTAAACTGTAATAGATTTAGATCTAGTTTGGCTCATTTTCTGTAAAGTCCTTTGAGACATGCTTGTGATAAAGGGCTATATAAATAAATGAACTTGAACTTAATAGCAGAAGATGATGGGGAAAAAATCCTTGACCTAATGAAAATAGTTCTTGATGTTCCATGCTTGTGCAAAAATCTACAACTCACGCTCCTACGATGCTGACGCTGCCCTCTCTCTCTGGATTTCCCAGGCACTTCACACGTCCAGCGCGCTCATAGAAGGAGGCCAGCCTGGCGCCCAGGTAGGCAGGGTACCCGCTGTCTAAAGACAATAGTATGCAGAACTGTAATTGGCTCATAATACCTTATCTTCTGTTGTAATTGTCTTTACAAATAAGCACTCTAATTCCTCAGACAAATGAACTCACCAGCAGGCATTTCAGCCAATCTTCCGGAGATTTCTCTCAGAGCCTCGGCCCATCGGGAGGTCGAGTCAGCCATCATACTCACATTGTAACCCATGTCCCTGAAGTATTCAGACAGTGTGATTCCTGCAGAGGCAATTCAAATAGATTCACAGCCTTTATTTTAACCAGGTGAACACACAAAGAAAGAGCTGTCTTTTGCAGCAGTGCCCTTTGACAGGGGCGCTTAATAAGACAGATGAATATATAAATGGATGAAGAACTAAAGAAAAAAACTAAGTGGAACATGGACAGGTTAGGACAACAGTACAACAAGGACATTGCAGAAATAGGTCAAATAGATGCACTTTGGCGCATAATAAACACCAAACAAAGGATCATGATCTTGTGAAGAGTTTGATTTTCTTTAGAAGTGCAAGTCCCATACATACCATTGCCTATTGGACCTACCTATCTAGGCACCCACCACAAGGACAAACCAAAAAAAGGGCATGGTGAGTCGCTCTTCAACCTACTGAACTGTGGATATGACATTTTGTAGCGCAATAAATTTGTCTGACGCAGGCGCACCGAATTAAAAGCCACGTCAGACACAAAGAAAACCAAAAGAAAACCGTCATTTGCAAAACCATACCCCTTGCAAACTAACAATTAAAACAAAGAAGGCTATTCTCTTTAATGTGAATGGTTGGTACCTGTGTAAATGGAAGCCTCTCTAGCAGCCACAGGCATGTTGGAAGTGTTGGCAACCAGCGCTGTTCTCTTCATGATGCTCTCAACCTTGCCATCTACTTCCATAGTAAGCTGTTGGGCACAGCAATAACATTATACACAGTGGACACTGATGCTCTATCGCAACATTTCTTTCTCACAACAAATAATACATGAAATCATTCATTCATTCTCTTTACCTGTTTATTCCTTTTCAGGGTCACGAGTATACACTGGGCATAAACATGAAATCATAGTTGTGTTAAATCAAAAGGTTTACATTCTGTTACGAACCTCAGGGAAGTCTCTTAACACTTCAGACATTTCATTTCCACGCTCTCCACAACCCACGTAGATAATGACGTCACTGTTGGAGTACTTGGACAAGGACTGTGAGATCACCGTCTTTCCACATCCAAAGGCACCTGGTATAGCAGTGGTGCCGCCCTGCACACAACTACAGAGCAAACAGATTTCACCACACAACATACTCTATGTGCTTCCACACACTTGACCAATCCAAGCAATTATCAATCAGTATATAAGGAGGAGTAAAAGAAGAAGTTAAAGTAGAGGCTGGAGGTACTCAGCTCAAACCGCCACTGTGAGGTGCAAAAGCTCGACAAATGGCAAACCGCAAGAAATAGTCAACATGCTCAAAAAACAATCAATATCAACTTGAACAGCTACTATACAGCCTTCATCAGCATCAAAGATAAAGTCAATCGACCGAAGGAGAGAGGGATACTCACGGGAAAAGGGCATCCAGAACTCTCTGGCCAGTAAGCAGAGGATGATTGGAAGGTAGCTTTTCTGTGACTGGGCGGACTTGTCGTACCGGCCATACCTGTAGCATGGTGAACTTCTCCTTCACTCCTTCAAATTCTAGTTCCAGAACCACATCCTGAATACCAAGAGATCAGAAAATCTCATGTCATATTTCTCTCTCATAGAAGTTTTCCTCAAACAAAAAGGACAATTCTTTCTTGAGTCACTCACAGAAACATCATAGTTTCCAGGCGGGGCCAGGTAGGTGACAGTGCCTCTGTTGCGAGGTGGAAGCATTAGCTTGTGCTTGATCAAGGAGTTCTCAAACACCATGCCGTAGATATCGCCACCTGTTACGTGACTGCCAACCTGGAGAGGGGATCACGTGCAATTTGTAAGAGTTGTTGGAGGGTCGGGATTGAGTACACATTCAAGTACACACCACACTCTAAATGCACTTTTCTTACTCTAAGACTCTGGCCAGGAGAAAACTCCCATTTGATGTCTCTGTTGAGGGCACCAATGTTTACTCCTCTCGGGATGTAGATACTTTGAGTTAGGTCATTGATGTCTTTTAGAGGACGCTGGATTCCGTCAAAGATGGATCCCATGATTCCTGGACCCAACTCAACAGAGAGGGGTTTTCCTGTACGAAGGACAGGGTCACCGACAGACACACCGGCTGTGGCACACATTTAGGGAAAACAAAACCAAACAGCACCACAATACCCCAGACAAGTCTACGAAGTTGGCGGCAGGTTAGCCCAGAGGTAGAGAAGCGGGTTTATAGTCGGAAGGTCGCCAGTTCGAATTCCCGAGCCAGACGGGGAAAAAATCTGGCAAGATGTGAGCTAGCAATCAGAGGGTAGTTAAGAGTCAGAATCTGGTGCCATTTCACTGTGTGCGGTACTCAGTCTGCTGGGCATATGTGACTATAAACTTTAATTTTAATTTGAAGTCAGACTTTCATTCGCTGTCAATGAAGCAGCTCAAAACATTTTCTTTTAATGATATCACAGCTTAGAGTCTTGATTGTCTGGATTCTAGCTTTGAACATTGTTGAATATCCAAGATCACATTCATGATATGTGAATTTTGTTTTAGGGTGGATTATGACACGGTTGGTTATATGTGCAACTCTAGAGGTAACATGGTAGCAAAAAGGATACAAGTCTCTTCGTAGACCTGGATAGTTGCCATGTCTCCTTCTAAACGAATGATTTCTCCAACCAGCTCACTGTGTCCCACACGAACCAGCTCATACATGGCTGCTCCTGCCATTGCAGTGGCCGTCACCACTGTTGAATTAGATAGGTTAGAAAAGGAATTAACAGAATGAACAAAAATTTACATTTTAAAAAGTCAAACAGACAAGGGAAGCTCTGAAATCCCTGCTAATAGGTGCTTACATCAAAATTTTTGAGCCATTTTTGTGTCCTTCAGATTTTCTACTTGCACATTTAAATTTCTTTGAAACTGAAAAATGGTGTCCTACTAAACAAGCAATTCATACATTTGCAATTTAATAACTTAAAAACCACACAAAAGACAAAGCTTATAGCTGTATAAATATAATTTGTACGTGTGAAAAAATAACCCCTTGCCCTAGAAGAGGCGACATTCTTAACAGATTGCTGCACATAGAGGCACACTGGATCTATATGGTAAACAAAGTGAGTCCTTTTGGTTTAAATGAAAAATTAAAACTTTCATTTGCTCTGTGAAAAATTTCATCTACATGATGCCTGTGTCATTTATTTTATTCGTTCTATAATTTTTTGTATATACATATAACCTCTGGGTGGTCTGAGGCTGTCTCTTCAATGCCTTATTGATGCCATCGCTTCCATCTTTGTTAACCTGTGAGTGAATTTCCCCAGCAGGGGAAGGCATTTAAACTTCTGTGCCGTGCAATTGACAGTTTTACTCTGATAAAGATGCTGTTTGATTCAATCAGATCGTAGCAGAGTGCCGAGCCACTCTGTGGTGCCGTCCTCCTCAACACAATGGCAGGCAGCGTCCCCCAAAGACCCCAAAATGTTAGCCTAAAATCTGTTCATATAAAGAAACCATTGTAACTAGAACAAATGTTTCAAGTGGATCTTGATCTATCAGATACACTGCTATTTGTTGTGACATTAAGTTATAATACTGATAAAATTATATGTTTAAAAATATGATACCCAATCATTGTTTGACTGTAAGGAAAGGCACATCCTCTCTTATAAACCAGACCTGGTCCAGAGACTCCATGTACATATCCAAACTGGCTTTCTCGCTCCTCGTCCTGGATCTTAGGAAGTCTAGAGGTATCCATCTTTAAAGTATCTGTCCTGCAAATTACAGAGGTATGGATCAGAAAGAGATGATGGTCAGTTTAATAAAAATGTAATACACTCTAAAGACAAAACTATCTGTCAACACTTGAAAACACCTAACCTTAGTTAGCCAGCGTACAGAGCAAAGGTATCTGCTAACCTTACACCACACAGTAGCCCCAGTTGTGACTCTCATGTAATGCTTACATTCGAGTCACAGTTCTAACCATTAATTTTTGTCGGAAAAATATTATATATAATATATAGTTATGTGCCTCTCATGTAATCATCGTTTTTATTTTTAATATTTTTGCATATATTATATATAATATTTTTGCGTCCGATACCTGGTAGAAGACGAGGAAGAAACGACTATTTCCGGTTGCCATGTTAGTGGGATCCAGAAATCAAGAAGCATCTTGTGAAACATGTAAACATTCTACTTCACTGTACACCGGAGGAAATATTTTTTGCACCGGCATGGTAGAAGAGTATTTCAGGATTAGGCGCATGTCTTCAAAAATGCGCTAAGTTTTGTTAAACGGCATGCCGGGCGTCTGGCGTGTTGGCTTTTAATTAATTCCGACAAAAATGAATGGTTAGAACTAGCCCCAATGAGCAAGCCCCCAGGAAGTGCTCTGGGCTGTGAGGCGATTTTGTCGCAGTGGCCAAGCGCGGAACTGCAAGTCA
>OMLI01060273.1:0-14875 GCA_900302605.1 Rondeletia loricata
AGGCTGCCTGTCCTCCAGCTTCAAACAACATGTGAGCGGAGTGGAGCCGCGGAGCGGTGTGTGTGTCTGTGTGTCTGTGTGGGTGGTCATGTGCTCAAAACGAAACCTAAGCTTGGCAGAGATCACGTGATTACGGGTTGTGTCATGATGGTCCTCATTCCAAACCAGAGAGAGAATAGAGAGGTTTCCATTCAGTGAAAGCTCTGTTCTGATCCCATTCGTTTGACAGCAAGGGACAAATGGATAGATTATCAAACATACCCCCCCCCCCCCGTTCTTAGGACCCGCTATTGTCTTACGACCAACCGATCCCGGGTAAACAAGCATGTCTTTTTGTTTTTGTTTTTTTAAGGGGGGGGGGCGGTACCACCGCACCCCGCGGTGATGAGCCACATATGCAACCGCGGTGGGGAAATTTCTAACCGCGACAGCCCTAGTATCCTCTATTGTCCACATTAATGTGGTGTCACATTAATACCAAAGCTTTACACCTAGCCACCATTAAATTAAAAAGCAAAAAACACAGATGAGCCACAATTTCTGTTTCTGGCTTGATATTTCCTCCTGCTTGCCACTTCAGCACACACAGCTATAGGATGGATGTTTATATGTCATGTGACGTGTTGCCTACTGTCCATACTATGGCTCGCACTGTATCTGAGGTCCTGTTCTCCTTGTACCCTGTATGTCAATATGTGAAACTCTGTAAGTACATTTCTGCATGCATCTGCACCAATGTCACCAAGACAAATTCTTGTACATATTAGCCCCCTTTACACCTGACATCAACACGTATCTCATCCACATTGTGTCAAAATATGATTAGGGCACATTCACACCAAACATATTTGTAGCAGTAGTGAATAGTGAATCTGATTCTGATTTAATGAGAAACCTAATTTTATATGCAAAAAAAAAGCCATTGTGACTTCTGACCGAAATGATGGAACGCATTTTTAGTTAAACTGTTTCTTTACTTTTCCCTGTATAGATTAGTAAAAAACAATAGTGAGTCATGTATTCCTGTTCCCTCACTCAGCCCCTTTTGTTTTCTCAGGTTTGGGAAAGATGCAAGAAGGTCGTGTAGAGCCAGTGATGGCAGTGGTCCTACCCAAAGGTAAGTCTCTGGACCAGTGTGCGGAGTTGACCCAGAGACGGACCCAGAGCAAGGTCGCCAAAGATGGCACCCAAACGGGCCACAAAAATAAGAGACGCAGAAAGCCTCGAGGTGGCGCCACCAGGGGGCGCCATAACGTCTTTGACTTTCTCAACCGAAAGCTGGGAGCCGGGAGTACTGATCCTGCGGAGGGGGGTGCTGCCGTGCCATCGGCAGCGGCCGGGTTGGAGGCTTACAGAGGGGGGGAAAGCACCAAGAGGAGTTTGAACGTGAAGCTGTTCAAGGCGGCTGAGCGGGTGGCCCGGACAGAGAAGGAGATCCAGAGACTGAGCGAGTCACTGAGCAGACACACGGGCAGGTCGGTACTGGGATATGATTGTATCTTATATTATATGTCTGATCTGACTTGTTATTCTACAGAGGCTGGGAACTCGCCTTACATTCATCAGTCTTTACTCGTTTAGGATAGTTTAGAAGTATAGATTATGTACAGTCCTATGGCGCTATACAGACATAATGAATGATGAGTTTATCTGAACGTGACCTCGGCTCTCAGGCTCCCTAGTTGATCAGCAGCTGTCATCCCTTCTATGAAGAATACAGTAACGTTAGCAAACATAGCATAACATATACATACAGTACATACACAGATGCACTGCTTATACAACGATGTGATTTTAGAGTATATGCACAATAATCGCCACAAAGCAAGTTTTCCTGTCGAGTGAAGTCGTGAATTCATTTGCATATAAGAAGAGGATTATGGGAGTTGTGTGAACATTTGCAAAAAAGGTGTCATATTTAAGTTACATTTTCACAATAATACAAATATGACTTCCTTTTAAAATGGACACTCTTCAATAAAGAACAGACATGATTTGTAGAAAATGTGTCTCGCTCCTGACTGACCAACATAATTTTGCCTCTTGAAGACCATGGCACTACTTTAAACTAGGACACTGTGTGATGGAGGCGAAGCAGCCACACAGCTCAGCAGCATTGCAGAGAGGAGGCGAGTGAATAATCCTGCTCAGTGTCTGTAGACATTGCCATGCCTTCTAACGGCCACTAGGGGTCAGATAGGCTAACCGTGAGGATGTGAGTGAGTGAGTTACTTTACAGGTCCACGAGTTGCTTCGCATCTAAAAAAAAACAAAAACATGATTGACAAATAGTAGATCTGGGTTTGAGTTTCCTTGATATCATTGTTGTTTTCAAGACTTTCAGAGGGAGTTAACAGGAGCCTCTGTTGTTGGACAGCTTATTAAAGTCTCATGTCTCTGTTCAGTTCCTAATCTGTTTGTACTGTGTGTCCACAGGGATGCAGCCGTGGTGAAGCAGCTGGAAGAGAAGTTGTCAGCGGCCCGCAGGCTGCTGGCCCAGCAGAAAGCCCAGGAAGTGTCCGTCCAGAGCGAGCACAGGAAGGCTGACACACACAAGAAAATGACTAAGTTTTAACCTCAGTTCTCTCAAAGACTTAAAGGACTAGAGGAAGCACTGTTAGCCTGAAATGAACTCTTGTCCCTTGCCTATTGTTGATCATTTACTATACTGTACTGTTTTTATTTTTATTTATTTTTTTATGATTAACCCTGACTGGCAACATGCGTTTGTATCTAATTGGGGGGCTGGCTGTGGAGTTGACTTTGTGCAGGTTGGATATTTTTCAAGGACTGAAGCAGTCTACTGATTGTGAAATGAATATTCTAAGGTTCACACCAATGTTACAAACTTGTTTTTGTCTGTAATGTACATTTAGTCTCTCAGTGGATTTTGTTAGCACTGAAAGCCAATGTTTTCAGAAGATACTGTCCCTTTTCCTTCCTTTGTAATTATACACCATGCACAACTAAACTCCAGTGTGAAGAAGTGTTTCTTCACACTACAGGTGCTTTCATAGAATGTTTTCTTCATGATACTTTTCTAGGTTTTATGTCATAAGTTGCAGTCATTCTGTCCAGAGGCTGCTTTTATGGTTAGTATACCCTGACTTGGATTTCTGTCTGATTTTGAAGTGAGTTAGGAGACCTTTACAGAGTTTTGAAGCTTCACCCACGCCTCCCTCCAGCTCATACAGAGCGTCTGAAGCTACAACCGTAGCCTCTCTATTAAATAATGAATTTGTCTGTGCACAGATTGGACAGACATCGTCCGTACCGTAGGTGGTGGGCGGGTAGTGTTTGCATCTACACTGCCAGATGGAAGTTCTTATCTTTACTGTTGCTCTTTTCAATTTCCCTGGTAAAGGTTGAAGTCGTGTTTTTGGGTAACTGAATGTAGGAACGGGGACAGCATCTTATGGGATCATGAGGACAGATGGGCTTTTTTTGCCTTCCTTTTATGAGCAACTCCTAATCTGAAAGTGACACAGCATAATTAGGAAGCTAATGAAATCAGAGAGGGGGGGAAAACACAACAGGCTGCGGTGGAGTCTGTAATCCACACATGCAGCTAAATGCAAAGACCACTGATGCCTGCGTTCATGGGTTCAACTTGTTCAGTGAATGCTTTACAAAAAGAATCAGGCCAACTGAAATATAATGCAGATGTATGGGAACCTGAGTCCATGAAAAACAGCTGGAAAACTGGTGACCATCAGCAAGTCACAAGGGGATAGAGATACTGTACACCTCTTGTTGAAGCAATAAGAGCTGCAGTAAGATACACTGCACTTTGTAAGCAATCCATGAAGTCTGGCTGGACTCGGTGCCCTGAGGAAAGCCCTGTTCATGGTCTTCTGATCTGTTGAGTGACGGCACTTTTAGATTGCTGGTGACTCCCAGTGCAGTGGCAACGCTTTATACGGAAGGATCACACTGAATTTGCTGACTGTCGGGGAAATGGCAATACGTGGTGTGTTGATTTAATGGGATCCCTCGGGGTCTGTAGTTCACGCTTTACCCCATTTAAGGGCCTTGCATCTCCAGGGGTATCATTGCCCCCAGACTCAGCCAGCAGCTGATTTTCTGTGTGTGTGTGTGTGTGTGTGTGTGTTCAGGTCTAGGTGTGTTGACTGCACTCATTCATGGGCGGCTGTAAGCACCGCATACTCCTATACACGCTGTCTGTCTCATGTATAGAGTCTGACTGGCCTATTAGGAGAGTTTTCTGTGCTAATCGGCACCCATCACAGCCTGGATTATGTGATTAAGGAAGTGTGATGGGGAAATTGATTGGGAGGCCACCGTGACAGATGTTTTACACAGGGATTCACACTAAGCTTTTCAGCTCAGGGCTGCCAGGCTACAGGTCAAGTGGTTTGGGTTAGCCTTTGTTATTCTACCTGGCCTCCTCTTTTACAAATTTGCTATATCTAACCAATATGGAGATAGTTACAGCAGTTGCTACTTGCTGAGACCTTCTCTTTAACTAAAATATGATTAGGAATAGGAACATTCTAGCCCAGTTCTACCATTTGTCAATGTTGTAAGTCATGATCTTTATGACTTTTTATGGTTTTTTTTCAACTATCCCGACCAATCATAGGTTGTAAGGACATTGCGAGTTCCCAGCCATCACAGAATATATATATATATATGTATAACATATATATCAAACAAATTAAAACACTTCTCTCCATGTCCAAGGTCAATTTTTTACAAAGATAAATTACATTTACTTATTTAAATTGTGTACTTCCTTCTGGCAACCAATACGGAGGACCTTGATGAGGCTGTACAATCTGACGTCATTTGTAATTTGTCTTTGTACGGGTATTTAACAACCTGAAATTATGCAAATCAAATGTCTTTCTTATCTTGTAATGGAAATTAATTCATATTTTCATAAAGACCATTCTCATTTCATTTAGGAATCCAACGCATAATGTACTACTGTATTGTGTTTCCAGACAAAACTGAAAAGACAAATGAAAATGTATATCCGTTCAAATATGAACAAAAGACTAACTTAACTTTGTCTTATTATAAGGCAGTGTTTGGAACTGATTTGCGAGAAACCCCAAGTGCTACTTTGTATTTCGTACTATCCGGTAGCCTTTATTTTGCATAAACTCAAGCCGCTGAGTTGCAGATTATGTGCTGAAATCAATGAATAAATACACAGTACTGCAAGTATTTCACCTTGTTAAAAGTGCTGTGTTTCCATATTGTGCTTAATTGCCATTTTTTTCTCCTGTCTGTGTTTTTCTATATACTGATCAATGGTTGGTCTTCTGCTGAGCCAGTGGAAATAACAATAGTTTGTTGGCTGAGGTCAAGATTGAGGTTGTCTGTTTGGGCATTCAGGTGTAACATTACATGCGTTTACTGAGGTTGAACAGCAGGATGGGGATATATGGGAACAAATTTAAAATGGTAAATAGTTGATCACTTTTTCAATATTCTGTTTTTCAAATAGCTGGATGCACCTTACTGATTCGAAGACATTTCAAAGAAGCTAGGCAAATGAAAAGGATGTGTAGACTTGTGCTAACATTCACGGACAACCTGGGAACAAAGATTTTGTTATTTTGAAAAGGGTTTTCATCAGATAATTTGTGTTGTTCACACTGTAAGGCATCGGTCTCCAACCATCTGTCATTGGAGGCCCAGGAGTATGCAGGTTTTCGTTCCAACCAAACACTACTCTTGGCCCTCGGTCGCACGACTGGACACCACTGCTGTAAGGCATTAAGGCTCATAAAGCATTACAAAGCTGTCATGCTCCGTGTTTCTTGTGCTACAAAATACTGGGGTTTTAGGGAGAGGATGGACTCTAATTCTGAAAATATGAGCATAGTTTGGATTGTGTGGTTCACTTGGGGATTGCATTGCAGTCCAGTTCCTTAGAAAGAAAGATAAAACCACCTTCCCACTACTATATGTGAAAATACACAGAATACTTTTGGTGAAGTTCTCTCTAATTTTACAGTGAAAGTCAGTGGGGAAGTTGGACTGGAGGACCTGAAAGTGTACCCTCTGTATTTTCACTTTCATGTCATGTAGTATGGTAGTATTTATATTTGAAACCTCAGGAAATGTACTAATTTTGAATGGAAAATGGTATTCTAATTATAATTTCATACCCTTTTAGGTTTAGCTTTAGTTTATTGCACATACAAATGACCAAAACAGAAAAAACATAATCTTTACAATAGAAAGCATAGATGTGATTTTTCCATGATTTCCGTCATTTTAGACCTGAAATTGAGACCAAGTGATTCATGCAAATTGCAAAAAACAAAAGGTGGGGTCTAGGTAGACTTCTTCACACTTCTGACTCTGTGCATTGAGTGGAGGGCGGGACATCTATGTGATGACATGCCACCTTTTTTTGCATACGTCACCTGCTAATTGGATAAATCTCATCTCAGCAACATCAGTCATCAGCTGTGCACACACCCACCCATGGGCTTGTTTTCACCAGCAGATTATTTTTTTTCTACCTCAGCCTCTGTCCGACTAAACGTAGCTCTAGCAAGATTTGACATTTCTTCAATGCTCAATCACATCCCTGAGAAAGATTACCCTTATAGAAAGATGTAATAAAACAATTAATTTCATATGTTCCTCAGGCTTAATTTTTTGGCTTTAATGAACTTTAAAAGTCTTTTGAGCAGAAATCCAGATTTCATGGAAATACAGCGAAACAATCAATTTCACATGACTGTTTTGGGCCACTTTCCGTCTTTGACCTCCATAGTAAAAATAGACTGATGAAACCCAGGTGCCAGTGGTAAATGTAAAGGTTATCACAACCTCATTATTACGATGTAATCTGATGACTTCTGCTAGAAATGTATTGGTTCCATAATGTGCTTACAATGTGCTTGTGAGGCCTTATAATGCAATATGAGCAATTATTTGAATGTTACCCAGTTTCTTGATGGAAATTCGAAAAAGAGCACACTAGGTCAATTGGTAGACAATCGTTGAAAAAATAACTAATCCTTGTTTTATTATACATCCCAGATATTACTATTATTATAATGAACCTTTTAGCAGTCTTTGTGAAGATCTAAGTGGTCTAATCAGTAGTCGTATTAAATTATTTTGTTGCAGTTGCAGAAGATATTAGGTAAATCTGTATCAAGAAAAGCCAGAATAGTCAGATCAATATCAAAGTTAATAGAATGTCATTTTATTAACAATATTGGAGAGTGATTCAGTTATAAATTCATAATAATGAGTGTCTCATTTCAGGTGTTAAAAAGTTGATTTGAATAGTGTTAATAATACTCCTTTTAGAATGGTAATTTGTTTAAAGGCGCTACGTGTAGCATTTTTAAACGTCAATATATCATTGTCAAATGAATAGTGCTACCTTGGTATAATAACCGTACACACATGAGACCATGGTGGGGATGATTGGTCGCTTCTATCTCACACCAGTGGTATTGTTAGTGGTAGCATTTCAAAAGTAAGACCACATTTCCCATAAACCCTGTTGCTTCCTGTCACAAAGAGGATGTTGCCACTTGTCCCTCCTCCCTCTCCCTACAAGGCGTCACTCTGGGTGCGTTTGTTTTCTCTTTGCTTACTGAAGAGGATAAAATCTGAAAGAATGAGTATTTGACAGCGTGCTGCGTGCGAGCACAGTTGTCATGGAAATCACAAGTTTAGCCGGTAAACAATGTTACGTATCTTAGCACACGGGAGCAATATTTACCATTTGTATGTGACGTACCGAATCCAGTAGGAAGAAGAGCAAAAACATCTCCAACAAAAGACTTCAGTGCAGCTATTTGTTTGTCTTTTAATGCATTTACGCCCTTGAATTCTGCAATAATAGAAGATATGGCTTCCGGTATACGGCCAACTGCCATACTCCACCGCCGCCATTGTTATTTACGTTTCTTAGCGTGTCTTGCAGCGTGATCAACTCGCCAGACTCGTTTGGCTTGCGAGGCTACGACCCGGTGACACACAATGAAAAATGCAGTGTAGAGGCCAGTAGAGGCTGTCAATCTTCTTGGCAATGGTCTCCTTTATTTATGGTAATTATACTAATGTCTCAAAATTAATGTGGTAAATATTTATTGATGTTAAAATGTCACAGGTTAGCACCTTTAACTTGAAACATCAATGCCTAAAATGACTGATTATGGCCTGCCGAAATCATGCCTGACCAAAAAATGAGAATCAATTAAATTCTACCAATTCTATTCTACTATTACTCAAACACTTGTAAAATGAAATGATGGTTAATCAGGTTGCAAAAGACTATGATTATTTTGTGGTGGTTTCAATACATTCACAAGCTACTGTGCTGTCGACTGTGCTATTGTCAAGGTATGTGAACACCTATACCTAAAATGTACCTTTTCACATTCCACATAATCATATCAAACGCTGACTATGCCATCTCAGAAAAATATGTTTTGTTTTGTATGTTTTGTTTTGGTCTTTCTGTGGTGTTTTCAGCAGTTGTAAATAGGTTAAGTCTATCCTTCACCCTTTATATGAAGGTGACAGCTTGAGCTATACAGCTCAATGTCAAAATGGAGCGGTGAGGAAGGATGTTTTCACTCTTGGCCTTTTGCCCTCATAAAGAATTCATATGCCCACAGGAATCAATGAAAGATATTTCACCCCATTTCTCTGTGAGTAACCTTTTGATAACCTGGGCAAGAGCGAAGAGCGGGACTTGTAGTTTCTTTTTAAAAAGAGAAACAGAGATCATAAATAATTATAATAGTACACAACATGTCTGCGTTTTTACAATACAAGACAGAACGTCTTCTTGTTCAATGTTCTGGAATTCGGTATTCCTATGATGGTGACGTCCTAGATCATTCCAGCCAGCCAAGGTGGAAGAAAGAGCCCCACAGTTCCCAGTATACACACCAGTACAAACATCCAGAGGAATATCCTGTCAATGACCATAGCCACGTACTTCCAGTCCTCCTTCACCTAGTGGAGAAGAAAGACAGAACAGAGATGGACATTTCAAATTTCACACCACACCACCTTCCTTTTTACCAGCTGTCAATTTCCACCCTTGATTGATTTCTCTCGAATGGTTGATTGTTTCATTATGAGGCAGCTCTCTCCTAAATGTCAGTCAGTCCTTGCTTGTCGTGCTTATGAAACATTCAAGGTCAAATTATTGAAGTCCTATTGCCTGACTCGAGATATAAAGCGCACTGTTGTATTATACAATGACTTCCACCGTTCTTTTTCTTGAGCTAATTGTACACATTGTCACCGCTCCTCAGAAATAACCCTAAATTCTCTCTCAAGGTTTGCAGTGACTCAGCAATTAACTGTGACTCAGTACTCTGTACTTAATAGCTATTTGCTGCTTATTGGTTTCCTAATTGAAATAAATGTTCACTGTTGCATTTCAAAATAGTAAAGGAGATCCGTTTAACTTATTGATGAAGGACATGTGAAAAGGAGAACTTTTCATCAAACTATAAACTGAAAAACTCAATGTTTGTTATATGCTTTATATGTTCATGTTTTGTTACACAGACTTATTACACTGAAGGGGATTTCAAGCATTCAAATATGTAACTCTTATGGCTTGCAACAGTTCAATCAAGATGTTAGTCAACATGCCATATATGGTGTAAAGCCTGGAGCTGCTGCACTGAATGAATGGGAGATTGACTTCATGGATTCATAAATGTTTGCCTGAACTTTCACATTCAAATGCACTTAAATACATATAACAGGTCTAAACCAGAAAGTGTACTCTTAAACTGTTATAGTAATCTTTTCCACATCAGTATCATATCACTGTTCTCTTCTATCTGGCTATGGGAAACCGTAGTGACTTTTCACTAGCAGGAATAACACAGATCATTCCCCTTGACAACGTGGCAGTTGCTGATGGGAACTGCAATGTTATCAGAAATGACTGGCTCAGTGAATCTGGCAGACTGGATTTAAGCCAAATCAAGGTATAAGGAGGCCTAAGCCATTTCTCATAACATTTCTTTTGATCTTTTGAAGCGTGTTACTTACAAGTTGAAAGATTGCTGTGTCATTATCAAGGCTGATACTGCAATAGATCAGGTATTGACATGTCTGTAAACTCACTGAAAAGTCGGCATCCTCTGCCCTGAGATGATCAGCGACGTACTGAACTCCCTCTATGGCCCGTTGCATAGCTGGGGAAACACTGGGGACCATGGTGTCCTGCTGGGTACTTGGGTCTTTAGTGGGCTCTGCAGTCGGGGTTTCTGCTAGGTGGTCTGTGAGGACCTGTTTTGTTACCCTCCCTGCCATCCCTTTGGCCCCACTCCCTTCATCATGCAGACAGCAGTACTGGAAGCTGCGGGAGCGACAACGATGCCCAGCTCTCTGGAGGAGCTCCGTCTGGTGGTCACACATATGCTCTACACTGAGCGAGCGGCCATTTGGGGCCAGTGTTTTTGGTTCTTCCCTGGATAGGGTGCGAAGGGGGCCCAGTGGCAGGGCTGGAGGCAAGGTGGACGATGAGGAAGAAGACGAGGCTGAGGAGTTGTGTCCCCATTGGGGCGGTTGCTCTGGGAGAACTGAATATTGGCTGGACGGGGACCGGCAGAAAAGCTGGGCCTTTAGTGGGTGCTCTTTCAGGTTGAGACCCTCAAGGGGCGAGGAGGATGGAGAAGGGGAGCAGACAAGGATGTTGGGGCTGTCAGATGGGGTGGTTGGGAGTGTATCCCCTAGCTGGCCCATCTGTCTCAACCCTATCTCCAACCCTGCCCAGAATGCCTGTGAGCTGCCTGTTGCAGATATCGTGGTTGGACGGTGCATCATCTCGATAAGCTTCTTGCAGTTCTGCTTGGCTGTGGCTGGTGGCCGCTTCATGAAGAGGACTCGAGGCACCAAGTCCAGGAATACTCTCCGCACCCAGTGAGGCATGCCATGGGTTTGTGGTGATCGGTGATGTACGTTTAGCACAAAGACAGTAATTATAATGGAGAGCGTGACGAAGATCATGGTGAAGAGCAGGTACTCACCAATGAGTGGAATCACCAGCGATGTAGACGGTATAATCTCTGTGATCAGAAGGAGGAATACCGTTAGGGACAGCAACACTGAGATACACAAGGTGATCTTCTCTCCGCACTGCGATGGCAAATAGAACACGAGCACAGTCAAACAGGAGATGAGCAGACAGGGGATAATAAGGTTGATGGTGTAGAACAACGGAAGTCTCCGGATGATGAAGTAGTAGGTGATGTCCGGATAGATCTCTGTGCAGCACTCATACTTTTTGGTATTGTACTTGCCCACTGCATTGACAATGACCCACTCGCCGCTCTCCCAGTAGTCCATTTGGTCCACATCGCTGGCCATGCTGATCAGATCGATCTTGGCACGGTCGTAGGTCCACGAGCCGAACTTCATCTTGCAGTTTTGCTGGTCGAAAGGGAAAAAGGTGACGTCTATGCTACACGAAGACTTGTAGATGGCCGGTGGCGTCCACTTTATCTGACCATCATGGAACAGGTGTGCTTTCGTCAGGTGAGTTACTGCAAAGTCACCATCAGCGCTGCAGATGAAGAACAGGATATAAAGGGTGGAGGAAGGAGAAAACAAATTTTTCAAAATGTAGTTTTACATTTCTGCATTTATTAAAAGTAACATACCAGTTAATAAAGTGATACTTTCTATTTTTGACAGATTTTTTTGGACTGCTTGTTACAATGTGAGGAAAAGGTCGAGGTATTGGCACTTCAGTCAATCAAAAAAGAAATTGTTGGTAACATTCCTTATTACATCCAATGGGCTAGCAGCTAGTGGTATCCATTGGTTTGAATGAATGACTAATGTAAGTGCAAAACAGATCGACATTCAAAATGTCAAGCTATCCCCTTAAGATTTCAATCACTGTTACTGTAAGTGTACATTTCGAACACATACCGTTTTAATGAGGAGCAGCCATTTCTCCTGGTTGGGTTCTGAATAAAAAATCCCTACAGCACTGGGAGAACCTGTCATTCACTGTGATGGTAATTATTCCACACAAATAACTGACTGAGCTTTGAACTCAACCTCAGTATTTGCCTGGGTTATTTCATCATGAGATAACACAATCACCTGTTTGTTTCATGAATGTGATGACATGGTGACCTGGAAATTATTATTTTAGATATGCAATTCTGTCATGTGGTGTTTCTGATCCAGTTTTAGTTATCAGCTGACTTCCCTTATTTAGAATGTTATAAAGATGGGCCTACCTGAATCAGTCACATGCATGTTAATTGTGGCCCTTTGAAACACATCCAATTACATGTCCTCCTCTATTTCCCAGCCTAATGTATTGCTTTGTACTATGTAGCAAGTTTGTTTATGGCCAGATCCATTATGGCTGACATTGTTCACATTTATCTCAGCTAAATTACTCAAAGACATTGGCATTGGACAAAATATTTGGAACAACTGCAGAATCTTCATGTTTTCCCTCCGGTCATCCCATCTGTTGGAATTAAATGATCAAACTTTGAACATTAGTCGCTATATGATAATTTTTACCTTGGAAATTGCATTACTTTTTTAAGATCCAAATCTCAACCACTTTGAATGACTGTGTGAAAATAATTTCTTACTTATGGTTGAACTTAATGACAGTATACACATCAGGACACACACGTCCTCACTTGTTGTAGAGCACTATGTCAGGCCTCCAGATGATCTCGGAGGGAATGCGGATGGAGGTGACGTTCTCATATTCCTCTGGGTTCCAGCGGAGTTTGTAGTCGTTCCATTCCTGTAGAGAACATACATCATCTGTAATGAGCACAACATTATTTTGATCCATATTTATTTAGCTTTATACTAGCTATTCCATACAGTATTGAGTCTGATCATTACATACTTGCTTAACCCAGACATTTGTAGTCATCATCTGGTTCTTCTCATCCTTATTTCACAAAAACAGGAAAGAAAATCATTGTGACATTCATCCTCTTTCAAATTACAAACCACACATATTTAATCTAGAGAGAGGTGTTTAAAAACGGTTTGACCATCAATACCCAGAAATCCCGTGAGGTGACGTCAGTAAACTGCACACAGCACACTCATGTTTACCAACCCGGCCGCTCTGTGATGCTTCATACCAAAGGGACGAGAGATTTAACGTTAGTGAGTCCAGCTTTCTCTGGACGGAGCGCTCGCTCACTGCTGTTTAGGAGACAGTTTGGATTTTGCTCTTAAGTTTCAATTTCTCACTTCCTGTGGGCGGAGAAGATTTCCCACCAGTGTCCATACCCGACACCAGAATTTCATTTGGGCAAATAGGGCAAATCTACGGGGTCTCAATTAGTGGGGATGGGACGCTCTTCTCTGTTGTATACTTTTACATAAAATATTGCCTAGTGTAGCTTTAACCAATGGACGTAATGAGTAAAAACGTGTGAAAGCAGGTGTGCTTTTGAAAATGTAATATTGACACTGTTACACTGTATCTACCAAACATTCATAATAATAAATTCATTCATTTAATAAATGGGCCCTAAACCTTGTTGAGAAAGATATCCTGTATTCAACAATTATGAGGCTTTACTCACCACATCAATAAGCTGGGCGATTGACAGGCCGAAGTGGACTAGCACCACGTCTGAAGTGTTTTCCACAGGCCGGGAAAGCTTATTATAGTGGGCAAACAGATCCTGGAGCAGCCTCTCTTCAGCATGGGCACGAGGCCCACCTTGGAGACAGACTGAGCGGAGGAAAGAAGAGATTAGAAGCATCAGGAAAGCTTACACTAATTCTGGATGAAGTGGCCCTTGTAGCCCATAAGCATGTCAATCAGTGCCTTTTTATTATATCTTATTAGTTTGAAACAGACGGTCATTGTAATCATCCTTGGTTTAAGGCTGTAATCATCTCTTATCTGTGTGAAGAAATGCAATAAAGTTTCCATATACGGTACATCAGATTAGATTGCTATCTGTTATCCATTGTGCTCTTTCATGTCTACCTGCTGTTTTTGTGCAGACCAGTGACCATCGATTCTTCTTGGGTCATTAACCATCACGTGTTGAAATAGTTTATCTTTTTGCACATTTATAATGAACTCTGTCTCTTCTACTGTGTAGGATTTAAGTGGAATCTCTCTCTAGTGACTTGTCGTTATCTATTAATAGAAAACTGTCCGAAGTAGAAACCAAACCAAACATTTTCTACTACATACGCCCATCTATAATGAGTCTATCTATACAGCCATGCACTGTGTGAGTGTAATCTGAAAAGAGGGTGACCTCTATTGTACACAGGTGGCGTATGGTTACATGAGACTGTATCGGCGAGGTGAGAGACAGACAGCAGGGAGAGAGGTGGACAGGGGACGAGGAAGAGGAAAAAGGAAGGATGAATCTGAATCTGAGGACATCCGTTGTGCCTCTGAACGGACATGCTGATGGGGCGATCCGTCGAGACGTCTCATCCCTCCCTCGCCCCCTCGCCCTCTCTCCCTCCGTGTCTCTCTGCCGCTGGGCTCTGATGGAGGAACTCAATCACATCCCTCCTCTTAGAATCGGCTCACATAGCACAGCGGATGACCTAACGAGGTCTGGGAACAATTAGAGACGAGGAACGTACAAAGGCCTGTAGAGTACGGTGTCCTTCGTATCCCGGTCCTCTTTATTTATTTAATTAGACCTTTTTCCATTCAGGACATTGTGCATCTGTGCGGGTAATTTAATGGCACAGCAATATCTGATTTATCCAACTGTCTTCACTGATATTTCATAATGGCCTGGCACTACTGTATCTATCTATCTGTCTCTGTCTGTCTGTCTGTCTGTCTGTCTGTCTGTCTGTCTGTCTGTCTGTCTGTCTGTCTGTCTGTCTGTCTGTCTGTCTGTCTATCTATCTA
>OMLI01060278.1:0-10098 GCA_900302605.1 Rondeletia loricata
ACCTCACCTCACACACACACACACACACACACACACACACACACACACACGCACACACACACACACACACGCACATACACACACACACACACACACACACACTTTCAGAAATTGTGTAAACTGTAATCTGTATGGCGGATATAAGATAAAACTGTTCAATCATTACATTTGTTCTGGCTTCTTCAGATCTTCTCTCTCTATATTTCTCTCTTTCACACATGGCCTCCGGCTGTTGGTCCAAGGCTCAAACTGCAATCCCTGCTCTCCCTTGTGTCTGCGGCAGGGACATGCATCTATGCTCAAAGATAAGTGAGCAGTCCCTTTCACACAAAGGGCTCTTCTGTTCATTCGCTCTCATTTTGCAGCGCCAGTTATCCTCTGTCCTAATCTCACTCAAGGGGGAATAGGCCAAGCCTATTTGAAAAAGTGTGCATGTGTGTAAAGGAGAGAGAGAGAGAGAAAGAAACAGACGGACAGAGAGAGTGAGGGAGACTATAAAAGAGAAAGAGTGACAGAGAGTCCTCAGAGGAAAAACCAAAAGAGTGAATGAAGAGCATTTTGAAAGCGGGCCCCTCTCTTCCTCCAGCATGGTGGAGCAGACGGAGGCCGGCAGATTAACCACTTTCTATGAGATTAGAGACTCTCGCTGGGAGATTACGGAGCATGGAGGCCAAGGAGAGGAGTGCTTATCTTGCCCCCTCTCTTCACCCCAGGGGCAGACTGATGCAAGACAAGTCATCTGTCTGCTCAATGAGATTCCAGCACGCTGTGTTCTCTAGCAACCCCTGGTCTAAAAATATGTCTACCCCTTACTAACACACTGCACTTCCTCCTACCCAGAGTGAAGGTAAAGGGAAACGCATCCTTCCAAGACACACCTACTTTAATCACATAAAATAAGGGGTGACAAGACCCCAATTTTCTGTGTATTCAGTACCTGCAAAGGACTATATCTTGAAATGATGCTTCTGCTGTAAAAAAACAAACAAACACCATGGCAGGTTTGGTAGTTCAACTCTGCTATTACGGGCTATGTCCTGTCCCCGCGTGGTGGAATAAGATGAGGTAATTCAACAGAGAAAGGCAGAGGAAACTTTGGACTCCCAGCCCCATGTGCCCGTGTGGTTTCCATGGTAACAGAGTGGGGGGCGTGTGGAGCTGCTGTTAGTGTTTGGTGACCCTTATCACAGGTAGTTTGGGAGCAACCCTGTGTATATGTTTGTGTGTGTGTGTGTGTGTGTGTGTGTGTCACACACCTCGATGTCTCGGATCAGGAGCTGGGTAGGCGTCTCTACGGGCGCTTTGGTATCAATGACTTTCTGGACGGCACATGCCCAGTGCACAGCCTCGTTGAAGTGCTTGGTGTACAACTTGTAGCAGTGCTTCCGCCCATACACTGTGATGCTCCAGTAGCCTGAAACAGACAGACGCAAAAAAACGTTCTAATGAAGTTAAATCAGACTTCAGATGACTTAAAAAATGAATTCATCTGAAGTAAGTAACAAACTTGTACATCTTGAAAATACATCTTTTGCAAAAGTGTTCCTTGTCTTTCTCGAAAAAACAAAACACAAACAGAAAATAACAGTCCAAAAACAAACTTCACTTTATTTAATGGAGACTGACTGATAGTATGATTTAAGTAAATAGGGAAGCCTGTTCCAGTGATGTGTTCTCGACATGGGACGCCCCACATATCTGGCATGACTCTCTCCCCAACTTCCTCTCTCAGTTTCACTGAGGATCAAAGGTCAGCCTGAGAGGAACCTCAGACCACGCCAAAACCAAACAAGAAAAGTCATTCTACAGATGAGTTAGGACACAAGTGTTAAACCCCTCGGTGAGTCTCCTTTTGGACAACCTGCAATAAAAGTGAAAAAAGGCATGCTTCCTCCTTGTGCACAGGAAGTATTAGACATACCCCAGGCAGCCTGGCCAGATCTGCAGCCCCACGGCTGTTATCAGGCTTTCCTGCTACGTGACTTGGCACCAGATCCCGCTTTGTTTAGCTTCTTGGTGAAGTTCAAACGCAAAATGAAGAGGGTTTGGGATTGAGATATAGGCTCAGTGGTAACGCCATCGCCCACTCTGAACCTGTTCGGTGCCCTTTCATTAACTCTGCTGTAAAGGGACGGTGAGGTTGAGAATGGAACCCTGAAAGGGAACTAGTATTTCATGGTAACCACAGAGATATACAGAGGAAGTAACTGTTTCATGCCATTCTTCTGTGACAAATTTATCAGCGGCTTAAGAGGAACACATGGCTATTCAGTGGTGAAATGGCCAATAGAGCCTGTGACAAAGCCACTGTTGAAAGTACACTTCTTTCCAGGAAAGTCCCCAGACATATTGAGTTAGTAACTGCTATGTTTGGGTTTGGGTTTCTACTATGGTTTGGACATTTTAAGTGGTTGGGTGAAGTCAGCAGGACATAATCCCCACCACTAATAGATAGACAGACAGGCATAGACAGAGGTTATAGTCATCCCCACGTCTCTTCCCGTACAACAACAGACTTCCCTCTTTATTCTCTCTTTCTCTTGTTTCTCCCATCCCAGCAAGGGAAGGGAGATGCCCCGCTGATTACTCAAATGTGAGGTTTCCAGACCAACCTTAAGCCACGTTTTGGACCAAACACAGCTGGGGCTTCCCAAACGTACTCAGAGTTACAGTGCTCATGGGAAGGAAAAGGGAACCGCAAGCCGTCACATACGAATCAAAAAACCCGAAACAACTTCCTTGGGATCTTTCAAAATGTTTGATCAGTACACCGCATAGGGAATCAAGGGAATTAACACAGGTCTTACTGGAGTCTAAACAGACATCATGGGCAAGTATATGATAGCGTGAGTCAGTATGTGTCAGACCGTCTGTGTATGTGTATGTACACGTATGTGTGTGCGTGTGTGTCTCGCTCACCCGTCTCTTTGTAGGTTTGTTTGTCTGGCCAGATGACAGAGCAGAGGCTGGTGAGGACCAGGGTGCCCAGTCTGCGGGCTCCTTTCTCTGGTCCACTGTAGTAGTCGAGGGAGTCCTGGCTCAGCACAAACCAGTAGCGACGCTGCTTGATCCAGCTGCCATGCACCTCCCTCAACAGCCATCCTGCAAATGAGATACACACACACGTCATGTGACAATTTCAAAATGAACTAACATAAACACTCTCAGGCATGCTGTTGTGGGTCCCATACATTACTGGCCTGACAGTGAGCTGCAGACCTCGGTCACATAAGAGTAGTACTAAATAATTTGTAGCGTTTGTTTTCACCTGCTTGGAGAACCACATGGGTGGAGTCTACCACATCAAGACCATTCAGATAGCATCAAGTAAGATGTTAATCACAGAAATGTATTCTAAACTGACTTTCAAATACTTTCTGGCACTCACGGTGTTATGTGTTCTGCTATGTGACAAAGCCACACGCATCTGGCACCTGAGCAGGTTACAACACACCATGAAAAGCATTTGTCTAGAAAGGCCTAGGAGGTAGGTAGGCTAGTCAAGGAGCTACTAGACTTATGCTGCCACAATCTATGTCTTAACTAAGAATAATCCACAAGGCATGTAATTGTCCATCAAGTTTGTTGCAGTCTGTGTGTGTGACTGTGCCTTGTTGGGGTGAACACGGGTTAATTAGACTGGTCTAAACATAATCACTGAGGGGGGGGAGACCTTAAAGATCTCTATAACACGAAGCAGGTTAAAAATACAGTCAGCTAATGGCATAGACATTAAAGCCTGCATGCAACCAGCATAATTACCACTTTAGAGGTTAAGAGAGTGAGAAAGAGAGAGAGAGAGAGAAAGAATGAAAGAGAGAGAGAAAGAGTGAGTGAGCGAAAGAGAGAGAGAGAGAGAGCACTGCAGACATGATTTGTCATTAACACTCGGGGAGAAGAGAGGAGCAGTATGAAGGGAGGCAGCCAGAGACATTCTGCAGGCCTGCACCCTGCACCCCCCCCACCCCACCCCCCAGGATTGTTGTGCTCCCAGAGTCCTGGGGGGGAAATCAGCAACAGCCCTGATCCACTGTTCCCAAACCCAGGAGAATTCACCCTTCCCCCCTCAGCTATGTGTGCAAATTGTTCCTAATAAATATTTAATCTCACAGTAGATAAATAACCCAATTTGGCAGAGCTCTGGCCAGATGTTGCCCAGAGAGGCAGAGAGACGGATGGGGGAGAGGGTGAAGAGCCCTGGCGAGGGGTCAGAGTTCATCCAGAGGGCTGATGGGAAGGCTGGCAGAGGGCCCTGGCAGGCCACCTGGCTGGGGCTATCGGTGGGGGCAGGGCAGCACTATACACTGGAAGTCTGCCAGTGGTGGGGTGACCGTGTGTGTGTGTGTGTGTGTGTGTGTGTGTGTGTGTTTACGCTCGCATGTGTATGTGCTACTTGCGTGTGGTTTTATAGGAACAATCAGGCCATGTACATTCAGCTTCCTACCCTGTGAGAACGGCTCTGACGCCACGCCAGCATCACAGCTTCCTCTGTGGTTAGCAAGCTGCATGCCACCTGCCAGCCAGCACTCATTTTGCCTACATCTTTCTTCCCTCTGCTCCCTCACTCTCTCCCTATTTACTTTCATCTCCTCCACTTCTCTTCTCTCTCCCTGTTTTCTTCCTCGCCTCAAAGTTGTTTTCCCAGGCAGCTTCACATGCAAAGCTCCCACTGCCTCCGCTCCTCCAAAATTAAGAGGAGGGAGGAGGGGACGAAGGCTCACCCTCTTGGGCTATGTTTCCTGTTTCAGAATGCCTCTATATGATATAAGTGGCAGGCTTGCACCCACCATAAACCCACCCAATATAACCCAAAGCAGAACCCCTGGAGGTACTTAACACCACATCAGAAGGGAGCAGCATCAAAACCCAATGTGAAATGGATAAATAAAACCCATGAGGTAAGTCGGGCTGGGCTTGCTGACAGACTGGCTGTGGGAAGGGGGAGGTAGACAAGCCGGCTGGGGGAGAGACAGGGAGAGCAGGGCATGTGTGCTACCTTGACACCTCTGTCGCCAACACAGGATGTCTTGCAGCTGCTGCTCTTTTTGGGAGCTTCAAGCGGTGAGATAAGGAAGGGAAAAAGAAGAGAGAGAGAGAGAGAGAGAGAGACAGACAGAGAGAAGGTCCCCCTGCACACCCCTCCCATGGTCCCCCATCTGGATCCCATCTCTGTGGCCTGCTAATGTCTCCCCTGGGGGCCACGGCTCGCCCTTAATTTGTTTCATTTGTGACCCCTGACCTCCAAAGCCCTGCCCCCTCAAACACAGATTGAGCAAACAATCTCTCTGTCTCTCTGTGCGTTTCCATCTCCCCGTCTCCTCTCTGCAAGCTTTCTGTCTCTCTGTGGGTACCGAATGTTTGTTCCATGGATTTATGTTCAAAGAAACACAAGAGTTTAATTCTAAACTGACACCCACACAACCTAAAAAATATGGCCTGCAAGCTATTATCAGCATTAAACTAAAGCTCATTCAGGAATATTATAAAGCAATATTTCACTTTAGTCATTTTCCCTTTTCAAACACTAACACCCTCATGTCAGTTCAACTACCATAAATGGCTACATTTTGGTTTGATTTTGTAAAGTTCAGACACAAACTATGACAATATGACAAAAACTTTTCCTTGCTCTGTGTCAAATTTTTCAAGAACTCAAATTTTGACAATTTTACCATAACATCAGTGTTATTACAGATTATCAGGCCAGCTAAAGTTGTCAGCTGACTGTCCATGAATTCATATGTTGGCATTTTAACAATGTAAATGGACTACCAAACTGAAATATCACTTTAAAGCCTTTGCATGCAAAACAGTAAACGCTTTGAAGTTGGACAGATCTGTATTTTTAACATACTGAAAAATAAATTAAAAGCAAAGCTTTTCTCAAATTGGATATGTAGCTTTTTGGAATTCAACTTTCAGATAAAGATTAACATGATTATATGAGCTACTCAGAGTTCCCTTTAGATCAAACAGAACAGCTGAGGGTATTACTGTGTAATGGAACTGCAACTGTAATTTACTGGAGCACGAGAAGATCATGTGAGGAGTAGTTCAATTTAACTGTAAATCAACAAAGATACGTCAATAAACCAATGTCAACATCTATTTCTGTCACCACATCATGCCCATGCACATCATGTTTTACAATTCATCCACCCTTCATCAGTCTCTCCCTGCAATGTTGGTGGCCTATTTTAGACAGCGGGGCGACATTGGTCCCTTGTAGCCTCGGGATGTCCCATTGAAAAGCCACACCAAACAAGGGGACAGGCCCTAATGGAGGTGCTCTTGAAAACATATCCCTGTGCACAACACAGAGTAATAAGAGAAAAAGGGAGAGGGATTAACTAATGTCCTGAGGCGTCCTATCGTTGTGGCTGTAAGAGTGGGGGTGGTGGAGGGATGGGGGCGTGGTGCAAGAGTTGAAATCCCGAGTGACAGTCTCGTCAGAGGCCTAGGGAAAGTAGCTGTCCTCTGTTTGGGAGGGATTGTGCCTCCCCTCCACCCTGCTCCTCTTCCAACAGCAGGACAGGGACAGAGGGCAATGGGGTGGGCAGCTAGCCAAGGGTGCATGGTAACTGCTGTCAGAATTAGGCGATCAGACTGCCGCCATCCCAAACAGGACGTAACTTATCCAAGCGCTGGCATTTTACTGCTCCCTTTCAGTAGCAGGGGAAACAAATTCACACAGGAATAGCCTATGAGATCATTCCTCAAAAGCATCGGACACGCAAGACAGCGCTCCTAATGCCGGTAGCCATCATTACATGAACACAGGGAGCAAGGGGGGGAATGTGAGCAGCTGTGGGCCACATGTGGTCAAAGAGGGGTTGGCTGCAGTGGGATAGTACAGCATGGGGTTGTGACAATACTTATTCGGAGAGAATTAGGCTAATTAAATAATAATGAGCTGTATAGCACAACCTAGCCCTGCAATGACCTTATTAGTCAACTAATCAATAAAGCTAACTACTGTCACACAACTGATCATAGCAGGTAGATGCATCCAGTTTCAGGCAGAACAGAGTAATGGTGGTGTACTGCACTGTATGTGTGAATCGGACTCACCTTTGACCAGCAGTTCAGGGACTTCCTCCAGGCCCATCTTATTCTTCTCAATGATCAGACTCTTCATCTCGTCAGAAACCTCTGAGACAGTGTGCCTGTGTGGGAGAGCAGAAAGAGAATGTAAATAACCCTGGTTCCCTCTCCACACGAGCCTCCTCCTGACTACTCCCTCCCATTTGATGGGAGGGTGAACCCCCCTCATATGACACTGTGCCCCTCCGACACCCTTGGTTGGAGGGGTGGGGGGTTAAAGACAGGAAGAAGTGCCATGAATATCTCTCCTCCAGCGTCCTCCTGCTTTCCCTCCCTAGCAGCACGCAAGCACACACAAACACATACACACACACACACTTAGATACATACCACGCCACTGTGGACAGCTCGTCTCTCTTTTATCACTTTGGCTGGCGAGCCGAGCAAGGGACTGAAAATAAACGTGACAGAGCGACGCCGGACTGACTCCCAGCCAGCCAACTCACGCCGGTCAGAGGAAGACAGAGAGTTCAAGAGGTCACAGCCTTGGATAGTTAAAACCATAAACTAGCATCAAAAACATCTGTAAATCTGCTAAACCACTGTTCTTTCTTTCCCTATTAAATGCCTCACTATCAAGTCTGCAACTACCAGGTAGAGCCTATGTAAGGGAAACACTGGTATTCTTTCCTTGGTTCACTGATATCATTTTGTGTTGTATTGTGATGTTATTGTATTGTGCTTGTTTTGTCCTTTATGTGGACCCCAGGAAGAATAGTCTTCACTATGGTGACGACTAACGGGGATCCTTAAACAATAAACAATAAACAATAAACCACCACCACATACAGTGACGCTTCGACATCTGGTCAGGCAATGTTGTGGACGAATTCAGACCTTGTTATCTCAGGCCAAGGTCCATTTCCAGCCCATTAGATTGTTTATCGGGTTTATCTCTCCTCATTTATTTATCTAATTACTCGTTTATTTTCTCCATTTCCTGGGTCTAACTAGCATGTGAGGTACGAGTGACAAACTCCTCCTTCCTTCCTCTCCTCCTCCTGAGAGCATTGCTCAGGAAATGACTCCAGCCAGCCCTCCCTCCCAGGGATATTCAGCCTCTAGTAACCTACTGCTTCGCCGGCTGATTTATGCCGTTATTGATCTGATCATTCCGGAAGGTTCCTCCTTACGGAAGGCAGCAATAATCAATGAGTCTGAATATAGCCTTATCTGCTTTGACTTGGCTTACATGACTGCGTAAGCCATTTCCTTTCCTTCAGTCTGTCTGCACTGACCTGATATTATCTATACTGCTGTTCATCTAGTTGACCCCTGTGACATTACTTCTGAATCAGTGGCCCGTTGTATTGCCTGTGTTAGCATGTGTATGCATGCACGCACACAATTTGTACCCTATATGAGATGCATTTGCAGTGGCAGATCCCTAGGGATTGGCATCAGTCTCTAATTTAAGATGTTCAGACACACAGTGAAACTCTATATGGTGGACCAGTGTTTATGTATGTGTACAACTCAGGGCATCACGAGAAACCCATGTTGAGAAAGAGAGGGTCAGGGTCCTGTCACATTATACTCCGTCTGGCTATATAACTAATCCTGCTCGCCTGCCACAGCAGCAGCCAAAGGGAACATCCGTCTCTGCATCCAAGGATCCCACTTAAAGGCATTAAAATAAACCAAGAAATGTGAGGACTCCTCATATTTGAGGTTGTTAATAACCCCTGCTACATAAACTGAGACATGCATGCAGACAGACAGAGCCAGCCTATATGCAGCCCAAACGAGACAGGGATTTGATCTATAGAAAACTCAGCCACGACTGGAGAATATAGCCTGGTGTGCAATGGAACGGTGAGGGTCTTTATATTCAAAGCCTAGGATTATTTTGTGCTATTGTCCACAATGGGCATGCATCCAAAATGTCAAGAGCAGTGGAAACCAGTTCTGATACTCAGTTAGTTTTGGCCTAAAGAAGTGCTGTCCAGGACTTGAACCAGCAGTCTCGTAGCAATAAAAGGGGTGAATTTCAATTTTACAGTTTATTGGAGTAGACTATGTGGTACACATGGCAGTCCAACATGGAAGAATATTCTTGGAGTTCAAAATCAACCTTGGCTCCCGTGCTTGCAGATTTCTACGAAATGTTGGCATTTTGCCATACCACTAGCACAGACAGGATTACGTTTTTTTTCAGCCCCTAACTGGTTTGTCCCTGTCTTGTACCTGAAATACTTTCAAAGTCAACTTCACCGCCTTAGTAGAGAGGGAAGAAGGAATGAAAGGGGAAAGAAGCATATGTCCAAACCCTAGTTTTGACCTTTCACAGCACAAACAAGCCTGACCTTTAAATGCTGCCTTAGCAGAATCAGTGGGACCAATTGTGTCCCTAAGCCCAAGCTAATGTCCAACATGCAATCTCCCATTGTAACTGGCTGGAGACAGGCAGCACCACATCTTGTTCCTGAACATATAGCTACACACACCACTGCAGTTTTGTGTAAAGAAGACTCAAAAATCCAAGAGTTCAAGAGCTGAGACAACAGAGAGACAATGATTAAAGCGTCTCTTACTTTCAGTGTTTGAAAGTAATGTTTAGACTCTTCAAGGCGGAGCGCTGTACACAAGGCCAACTATCTTAAGACTTCTCCCAGGCCGGAGGGGTCTTAAAGGGGTCTTAAAGGCACAGGGGTCAGGGAGTCAGTGGCTGGCCCCTTTAATGAAAGAGGGAGTATGCCATAGTAGGAGGAAGGTTACAGTGAGTTTCATGGGGCGTCCTAGTGCATCAGCAGGCTAAGGAGTCTAACATGTACTTGGTACTTTGTGGGTTTGATGCTCAATCTCTCTCTCTCCTGTATTTCAAGTCACTCTCCACTGTACTGTCTAATTAAATTAAAAATGCCTTTAAAATAATTTACAGAAAAGCAGGCTTCGTGTGCTACAGCTTGGGGCAGCTTGAAAACACTGTTAGATGCGGGGGCTCTGGGATCTCCACAGCTGTGCAGCAGCCCCCCACACGCACCCCATCCCACC
>OMLI01060284.1:3300-15914 GCA_900302605.1 Rondeletia loricata
GTCTGAGTGCATGTGAGATGACATCATCCTGACTCTAGTTATGATCAAACTAATTTTGTTGGACCACAGAAACAGAATGCATAAAAATCACACACACACACACACACACACACACACACACACACACACACACACACAATACATAAAGATTCTTTACTTTCGTTTAGCTATACTTTATGCTAATAGAGGTCAGAAAGCTCTACTTCATCTAGATCATTGCTTGAGGGAGCAGTGCAATATAATCTGGGCAAAGGGTTAACTGGATATACTGTGGCCTTATCATGTAAGGCAAGTGCTGTGGGACCGCATCAAAAAAAGGAGTCTGGAATTAGCGACCCTATGGAGATCTCCTTTTCTCAACTTGGTTTCCTGAGAACTATATCTGGCTGTGCTTGCTGTTAACCTTTAGTCAATGATATCATTTGGATAAGTGGTATGGCTTTTAATTGCTAGCCTTAATTTTAGAATAGCACTCAGTAATTGAAACCATAAAAATGTCCTCAGGTGGCCCTGGCCAGTCATAAAGGCACAGTATGCATACAGTAGCTGGATGGCAACAGCTTCAAAACTGGGGCCAATTAGGTGTCAGTGTAGTTGATTCAAGAAAAAAATTTAATCATTTGAAGTGTTGTATTTATTCACCTAAGAACAATCACCTCAATGACCTCGAATTTCAGTTTTTATTGCTGAATTGACTACATGGAAAGTCAAGATGATTCTGATGCTATAAAGAAAAGACAAGACAACAATTTATCTGTAATTTCTGTGATTTTCCTGGTGGGCTGGCTGACCTGTGGGCCGGCAGTGAGCCAAGCAAGACCGATTCAACAGTTCTTACAAAAAAGTAATGTTCTCTGTCCAAAGAGAGAGGAGGAGAGGGACCTTTGGTCCAAAGTGCATCTCTTTTACCAATTGATGGCCTACTGGTCCGTCTTTCTCCCCCCACATACTTTACTTTGGTATATATTCCACTTTTCCCCACTGAGCTGACAGTGACCATGGATGTATTAAACTATGGATGATGTATAGAAAAATGGCGTCCCATTAATTCCAATGAAAGCTGCTCACCCAGTGCATACACCGAAAAGTTTCTACGATTCCTACTTCTGGAGCCCAAAATACATGAGCATTAAGGTCTTTCCTCGGCCCCGCCTGGCCCACATGAACGAGCCTAGTCACGTTCTCGTCGCAACCGTGACGACAGACAACGTGTTCATGAGCGCCAGCAGGCTGCTTTGGTTCCAGGTCCCTTTCATTACTGCACACTGCCGGCTAAGTAGTTAGCAATTTAACATCTAACGTTAACTTCTAATTGTTAGATCTTGCTCCATATAACAATGGCTTCATTTGTATAAATCCTTCATCTGGTGTGATTCAATCTGGATCAAATTGAGCTAAACTAACGTTGGTAAAACGTTACAGAGTCTGTTAACAGTTAACGCGAGTTTAATACCACCATGGGTTAACGTTAGGCAAGGGTTAGGGTTAGGGTTAGCTTAGGGTTAGTTTCTAGGTAAAGATAGGTTCACTAGATCATAGCCTAAACTCTGCATTTGTGTTTATTGTGTGTTGAGTATTATTTTAAAATTTGATAATTCTGAGAGTCCTTTTTGAACTTTGAAGAGTTTTACAGGCATTTCTTTTCTGATGTATCTGTATGTGAAAAAAGTATATTTGGGCCCCATGGCATCACGTGGCTTGCAGTTCCGAGCTTGGCCACAACGCCAATACGGCATGTGCGTATCTGTGGGTTGCTAGTGGTGGGCCAGTCTGAGTCAGAGGTCATGGGCTTTGTATCCCTTATCTCCACCCCAATACATTCAAACTTTGTAAGCATAGTATGTTAGCCAGCTAGGTCCAGTTTTCAACCAAATGCAATTTTCTCTCAAGTGACTTCTGACCATCACAGCTACCCTGTTGTGTGCAGGCCAGGTATCATTGGTGTCAGGACAGGGCAACTGTAGTTTACAATCACTCCACTGAGAAGGAATTGGAAAGTGTAAAAACTTTACTGTGAGAGCAGCCACATGGATTTTCTGCAGATATGGGTATATTTTAATGTTGTTGCTGCTATGAAATGAAACTCATTTGGGTGTAAAAGCTCAAATAATGTTTCAGCGATGTCACTGGAACAGCTACAGGCAGCACATCTTCATGTCATCACGTATTACAGCCTTGGCTCTGTGGCTCCTACTGTAGCGCCGAGAGGCTTGTTCACATTTACAACGGTTGAACTGTACTAGGCGGTGGAGGATGAGTTGTATTCCTTGTTAACACTAAAATGAGCACCCTAATGTAATGTTGATAATATAGCACATGCATGGACAGCTAATGAAGAGCCTATCTTACATTTCTATAAAACAGCAGTCTGTGATTGCAACAGATCATTGAATCAACACCTCACGGACAAATATTGTTATCCAGTCTGTAAATAAAGGTAAGTACAAGTAAGCTTATTGCACACGTCTATGGATCACACACACTAAATTAATAACCGTCTGGTGAGAGGCTTAGTATGTTGTAATATATTTGGCAGGACCAGTAATTATAAAACTAGGCCATATTGCAATGGGAGATAATTAACGTTAGCCCGTCCCTGTGAGGTTTTCATGGAGGAGGGGAGGCTTTGACACAGCCTATTCAATTATGTCCTTCCCTGTGGGTCCGGAAACCCAGAATATAGAATATCTAAATTAGGCACATGACAAATCTCTCACTGAGTCAGATGGAACCGGTCATGGATGGCAAGGTGGCCAGCACGTTGTGTTTGCCAGTTAGATGTGGGTAGATAGCGAGTTATTCGAAAGTCAACCTTTTGTGGTTGGATAAGGTGAGAAAACACACCCACCTACTTTTAAACTTGCACATTAATGGGACGCCTTTGTGTTGAAACAGACGGAGAGAAATCAAGTCTGTTTCTCATGTTATCAGGTTTCTGTAATTGTGGACAAGGAAATATATGAAAACGGGGGGAAACAGGAACCAGCATACACCGGATCAATTAATGAGGTGCTAGAAAACCTCTGAAATAGTCTATTGATCTCCTACTGCATGTGAGAATCTGATTGCGTAGAAAATCTCTATATGCAATACCCCGATTCTAAGTTTGTTTGATGAAATCCGAATTCCCAAATGATGCTCATCAGCTGATGGAATTTAATAAGGCTGCAATTATGGACAAAATGCTAGTTATGGCACTTGCACCTGAGATGAAAATGCCTTCTAAATGGATGCAAAAGAAAAAGCTTGTTCCTAAGAATTATTCCAAGCTTGAGGACAGTGGTTTAATGGAAGGGGATGTATTGATATCCTATTATATCCAGCAAAGTCGATATCTATTTGTTAAGGTGAGTATAAATGCCTCATTAACATACTTAATGACAAAGTCAATTTAGACTCGCCCCTGGATCTCATGTAACTATCCCTTGTGCTATTAAACCAGGGTGCGCGTCGATGCAGAAACCTGGCTTGGATGTCAGAAGAAAGTGAAGGTGGATGAGACGGAAAGAGATGTTTCATCGTTGACTTAGTCCCATTTCAACCTTTCTCTCATAAAAGGGTGAGTCAGTTCACGAGAGCTGCGTCAAGCATTCCTTTTCCTCTAACAAGCTGCAGGGGATCTGCTATAAAATATGTCCTACCTCTGTATCTAGCACATCATAGACAAAGAAATGGGTCACATCTATCGACACGGGAATTCAAGACATCACATTTGACCCTTTATGCGTAGCCCTTTCAACACCTGCACATTGGATATCTAGCTAAAAATAATAATCATGCCACGGTACAAGGCTGTGTGGGAGAGAGGCTCTAGATCCAACAACTACAGGCATAGTCATATACATTAAATAGGTTGGACACTGATATATGGCCACTAAAATGCATGGTTATATGTTTGCTACAAGATTTGTTATGTTAAAATGGTTAAAGAATGGTTAAGGGAAACAGCACAGAGTAGAACAAGTACAATACATAACAACGCTCATTAATCTATCTCTCCCTGTGTCAGAAGGATCGCCTGCTGCATGAATGCTTAAAGGGGAATACCACTCAAATGATTAATTTGCACATGTTTTTCACAAAGCCTAGGACAGTCTCCCAAGCAGGACTGTAATCCAAGACCAACTTAGTCGAGTCTCGTTCAATTCCAAGACCACATCCAGTCGAGTTCGAGTCAAGACCAGGTCCAAAGGGGGTCGAGACCAAGTCAAGACCGAGACCGGAGCGAATTGAGTTCTATTCAAGACCAAGACCAAAATAGGCAATAAACAGTGTACATGTCTTTCCAAGTGGAAAAATAATGCCTAAGGAGTTTCTTCAACGATCAACAGAGATGTAGCTCTATCTGCAGGAGCTTTGTTCTATACCCTTCAACATCCAACTAATTAAAGTCACAATGAAATGAAAAATCCCATTGGTTTACACGTTCGAATGATTCCTCCCCATGTTATGTCCCGCCCCAACATCCTGTTTCAACAGGAAATACATTAAATTAAGGAAGCGAGATGCTCTCAAAATGCCGTTTCACTGTGACTTTAAATGCAAAGGATTTTGGCTTATCAGGAAAAAGTTGAGTAAACATCCAATAGCGGCCAAGACAAGTCCAAGTCAAAATAGGCACAAGACCAAGACAAGTCCAAGAGGTCACATGTCCGGACCCAAGAACTACAGCCCTGCTTAGTTTTCGGGACTCAAAATATCTATTTGTTACAATTTGTATCCAACTAAAAGCGCTGTCAGTTCCAAACAGGAAATAATGCATCCTTATCCCCAGGAAGAGTGTCCTGTCTAGTGTCGCAGCCACCTTTTCCATCTTTTCTACATCGTTTGGAGCTGTGCATCGGTCTGACATAGCAAAATATTAGTTCATTTATAGAGAGCCATTCGAAAAAACACATTTCAAAGATAAAGTTGAATGATATTCTCGGTAACCTCATCTTGCTGCGCTACATTTCAACTGTTTCAAACGACCATCCTCTCTTCAAAGGTAGGAAGAACTCTGACTGTTAAACATATGGCAGCATACCTGTGCTTTGTACTCAGGGAAAGCAAACATAAAAAGCTGCCCAGAAGTGCTATTTGGCCAGTGACGTTATTGTTATTGCTATAGAATATTTTTTGTGGAGCATGACTGCTTTATTTAGGCCATTAATCTTGTTACTTAAAGCCATTATTTATGCCATTCCCCATCTAAAGTTAATCTCCTAAAAGGTGAGATTTACACCTATGCAAGGCAGCCATTATCCATGTGTGAATTAAGCAGAACGGATGTGTATTTCATCTGTGACACTTAGCTCCTTTCTCAGCGACTGAATGTATAGCAACATAGGCTATAAAAATGGTAGCTAATGTATTCTGCTTGGTTTTGTGGTGAGCATAAAGAAACGTACCAAACACTAATATTTAATTCACACTTGTTATTCCTATGAGCTCAGACAGTTAAGTCTAGATGTATCTATCCCTGAACTGATGATCAAGACTTCATGTGAACGCTTAAGGTGAACGTCCACCTCTGGACATTGCAGTGTTTGTCTTCCATTGACAATGAATTGGAGACGGACTGTGCGGACACTGTGGCAGCAAACAGGGTGATTTTCTGCATTTTCTGCAACTCACAAATCCTTTTGTCACGGGTTAAAAAGGCTGTCTATTACTGGTAACACTCCTCTTCTATTGGGGAGCAACTGCACGAGTCAGCAAATACCAGAGTCGGAACTGGGGCAACCAACAATACTCTTTATTTCGAAATAGATTTAAAAATGACGAATGGTAAAATGCTAAAATGCTCTATTTAAAACAAAGGAAGAGGTTTTAGTCCAGTCCAGTCCCACTCAGCTTTAATGTCCGTTCATCCGCCGGCGTCCCGAGTGGCAGGTTCAGGCAGGTACTCCGGAACAGCCTGCCCGGAGGCAGTCGGCACCCAGCAGTGGCGCTGTCCGTGATAATACAGGTTAACAAGGCGAAAGCCCAGGACTTGGTCAAATGCTATCATGGGGTTATTAGAAGGTAAAGATAGTGGAACGCGTCCCCACCCTCCCACTATCCTCCAAGGCCTCCTCTCCCTCGCACACTCGATGCCAGGAACCCTGCGTCGGCTTTTCCGTGGCCTCTATCCACTGTGTTTTTGCAGACCTCACGCTTTTCAGGCTTGCGCAGTTCCTCCCGATGCAGTGATCCTCTCCCTGCCGAACGGTAATCGTATGTCTTTCAGGCACCACAGCGTCCCGCCGTCCCCGGAGCTCCGACCCCGATGGACATCTACTGACTATATGGGGAGAGAAAGGAAGGAGGCAGACCACCTGCATGCCAATCAACCTCGTGTCAAGGTGGGGAAAGGGAGTGTGTCAACCAATTAGCCCTTGTGTTGTACACACACACACACACACACACACGTCACCCTGTAACACTTGGCTTGTCAGTGCTAGCAACAGCTTACCAACCCTTCATGCAACTTCAAAAGCGACTATCTTTTGAAGTTGCCGTGCAGTGGCATATTGAAGCTGAAGAGTTCGTTTATCCGGCAGTCTTAAACCGTCACAAGGCTATTTGATTAAGCTTGTTGTCATTGATTATGACAACGAGCAGAGTGATTCAGATGGAAAAAGGAAGAAGGAGAAAAAGCAGCGAGTGCTACAGATGAGGAGTGTTGAAAAATCTCTGTCAGGGCATTAGAACACAGCCTTCCTGCGGTGCCCCGGTCTTTTAAGACCCCATGTGGCTCTTTTTAACACCAGTCAGGAAGTAGAAAAGACATGAACAAGATAGCAGGGAACATGTGAGCGGGCCAGTAGAGGAGGACCAGTTTATGTGCGGAGGTAAGTGACGAGAAGAAGAAGTTAGGTGAAATAGGACCGTGCACTGTGGCGAGAATACGCTTTTGATACCGTAAACATCAAAGCATTTTTTTCATCAAGTTTTTGCTTGCGTTTGGCAACCGGCAGGTGGTGGGGGGTTAGAAAAGGGAAGGCGGGAAGAAAAGAAGAGGAGCGTTGAAAAGTCTCTGTCGGAACATTAGAACACTGCCTTTGAATCCTGCTGTGCCCGGGTCTTTAAACCCCATGCAGTGTCGATCAGAACGATGGAAAATGAATGAATGAGGTGACAGAAAACACGTGGGCCATCTCTGTGTGCGTGTGTGTGTGTGTGTGTGCGAGGGCGAGGGCGAGCGTCCGTGGCTGCCTCCCCTCCTGTGACAGCTCTCTGCTCGCTCTCCTATGACTCACTCTGCTATGCTTTGGGCACAGTGACACATACACACACGCACACACACACACACACACACACACTCGGACGCACGCATACACATTCTACTGTATCTCTCTTTCCCCTCACATTCACACACCCCCACAGATAAACACACACACACACACACACACACCGCAGTGACGGGCGACTGAGACAGCACAGGGGCACAGCAGGCGTCACAGAGGCGGTGTGCCAAGTCGTAGCCTCTACTCTGTTCCACCCCAGTAGTATGCCTTGAGAGGGCCGCGGTGACACGCTGTTCACCATGGATTATGTACGACTTGGTATGTGATACAAGCAAATGAGTACATTATGTCTCTGTCAGTGGCACACAGCTGAGGATCACAGTGATGCTGTCAATCGAGAGACGGTCAAAATAAACGCGAGCTTAGTACCTCCGTACATATACACTGGTGAATGTGCAGTATACACGCGCACACAGGAAATTCACACAAATACACATGTGGGTACTGTACATGCATCCCCCCACATACATGTGCACACACTCACACACACACAATGCATTTGCATACATGCAGGTGCATGCAACATCCTCGCATTCATACATACTTCATGTGTAAACTTGTTCAAACATAATTACATGCTCTGGTAAGCACATACAGAACACAGAGACACATACACACCACACAGTTAAACATACACTGAGCCCAATATACCCAAGCTGCACTAGCCAGCTTTGCACATTGGCGGCTCCAAATGGCAACGAGGGGTATCCGTTTGACAAATTTGAACTGAAATACTCCGAAATCCTGTAATGTGACGTCAGTAAACTGCACACAGCACGCTCATATTTACCAACCTGGCTGGTCTGTGATGCTCTGAAGTTTAAATTTGTCACTTCCTGTGTGCAGCGAAGTGACCATACCCGACACCAGCATTTCATTTGGGCAAATAAGGCAAATCTATGCGGTCTCAATGAATGGGGATGGGATGCTCCTCCTTGTTGCAGCTCCACTTTGTGATTTTAGCTAATAAGACGGGTGTATTTTGACATACAAATCTTGTCTTGTGCAGCTTTAACATACGTACCCAACATTACATTGGCTACTCAGCAGTGGAGTGGGGTCAGTTCGTTGAAATGTCATTGTCCCTCACTTGTGTCTTGCAAATGATGTACATCCCTCTTACATCTACATCCCAGGATCACAGTAGTACTTTAAGGTAAACTTTTGTATTCCTTGGTCTAAGTTTGAGACCAAAATTAGGCAACTTTCCAGAAAGTTTAATACATATGGGGCTCAGGCTCACACCACTTGAACTACGTTGCGCCAATGTTTCGACACTGATGCTCAGTCCACAAAATCCTAACCAAACTCAACAACAGGGTAATGGGATGGCTGACCCTGCTGGATTGAAATGACCCGCTCACCAAATGTATCTAAGCAAAACCTAATGCTCTGTTTTCACTGTTCATTCCATCTTGATGCAAGAGCTCACCCCCCCCCCATTGTTGAAATGACAAGAGGCTTATGGGAAGAGGCAGTGCTGTGCTTCTTTTTCTACTGTGTGGCCATTGCATTAGTCTTCTCAGAGAAACTCTTTGAGGGATTGTAAACATGGAGGTGACGGATGATATTCCTTTCAGTGTTCTGAGCTGCAGCCGCATCGTTCAGACATAATTCAGCTGTTTAGTTTTGGTAGTCCTGCTGTGGTTTACATGGCCAGTCTTTACCTGCACACAGCTAGGTAAGGACATCCCCAATGGAATGAGCCTTACACAAGCAATTTGTGATGACGTTTCAAGAAAGGTTACAGTTTGACTCTACATATGTCTGTTCTCTTTTCTGTAAAGTGTATTGAGACATCACAATGAAAACATACTGGTATGGATGATATGGATTATAGGATTATAAAGGAGACATGGCTAGAAACAAGGTACTTGTCTGACATAGCAGTGGAAAGTAAGGGTGTTTTGGTTGGGGTGGTGCATGGGGTTCAGTTCCCAACTCATGCCAATAATTTTTCCACTGTGAGTGAAGTTTTAATTTGAACCCTAACCCTTATTTAACCATGACCAAAACATTACCTTAACCATGACCAAATAGTTTTACTTGCCTAAGTTTAACACGTGACAGACAGGTGACACGTGACAGACAGGTGAAAATGTTAGCTAACGGTTAAGTTTAGGACTTTTGTTAACGTCGTACTACTATAGTTGCTGTACTTGAGTAGATTGAGGAATTACTCTACTTTCCTAAGTGATTTAAGTCTATTTCCTACTTCTGATTCAGTTATTTTCATTTCCTCATACTTGTAGTTGATTGTTTTGTTTTTATTTAATAGAAAGAGTCAAAATCAGATCTGACATTTGCAGTAAAACAGCCATTCTGGACTCAACCCTCCATGACTGATGCTTTAGCGTTGTTAATATGAGCTAAAAAGGAACCATCTCCAACCTTAGGCCTACTAGGATCTGGAGTGTTTTCAGTGACTTGCTCTTTTTCTTGAGTAATACTCCAGACGTGTACTGTCACTCTCATGCTTTGCTCATTTGTGTAGTCGGTACTGACATCAACAGTACGATGCCTTTCAATTACCTGTGGATAAGGTAAAATAGAGGCAAAATGAAGGAAATAAGTGTCAGTACTCTCCTAACCCCCTCTCATTATAAAGCGACACCCTACCTGAGCCATCAAGTTGAATATAGGATTTAAAAGGTGGTGCAATCATTTACACAGATGACCAGAGCTTCACTGTTGATGGGGTTGATGATAAGAAATTCAGCCATATATCTTAGCTTGAGGGGAGCTACTCTTAGTTTCCACCCAAACAATCATGATACATCAAACGCTCACCTGTCAAACTGGCTGGTTGAAGTAACTGTGTTTCCCACCATTGCCCGTTTCACCCGCATTTGCCAGGTGGAGGTTGGCAGGTAAACTTTAAACCTGTCGTTTATAGAGTACGAAAGGCATTCAGTGCTTTTTACACACTCATTTCAGTGGCAGCGCCGTAGCTGTTTTGGTACTGCGTGTAGGAAGACTAGAAGTGCGGTTAAGCAGAAAATGGGACACCAGCATAAACACCAGAGAGATCAGGCTATTGTCTCTCCCTCTAAATATACAGAATTCAGCTTCCTGTGGTTGGAGAGAGAGAGGGAGAGAGAGAGAGAACCACCCCTTGGTGAGGTAGTGTGTTTTCTCCTGCTTGTGTCTCAAGCTCGTAATGCCCTCTTGCTGTCAGCAGGGAGACTGCATCCTAAAATGGAGGATGCATTTCAGACGTTCTCCCTGACTGATACAGTACACAGTATCATTAGGTACTAGTACAGGTATAGGTATTTATTTATCGTGAACATTTCAGCGGGGCAGCGTGGCGGCTCAGTGGTTAGCACTGCCGCCACACAGCAAGAAGGTCTCGGGTTCCATTCACGTCCCCTTTCTGTGTGGAGTTTGCATGTTCGCTTGGTTTCCTCCCACAGTCCACATGCAGGTCAGGTGGATTGGAGACTCTAAACTGCCCAAACAGCAGACTGTAAAAGGGTAAATATCTAATGGCATTGTCATACTATCAGGCCTCAAGAAAGACTAGTAGCACTGCTAGTAAGATTGATGCTGATCTACTGATATAAAATGATCAATCATGGGGCAGTTTTTCCATAAATAGGGCCCAATCATAAAGTTATCCTGTAGCCATGAAAAACCCCTACCAAGACTAAAATCTGCACTGAATGTATAAAACTATTAGTACACTGATGAGGTGAATCCAGGTAAAAGCCATTATCCCTTACTGATTACCCTTATTAAATCTCTACCAATCACAAAGGAGGAGCTAGAGATAAAGAGAAGCAGAAGAGAAGCTTTGAGATGTGGATTGTGCAAAAGGGGCTGCAACTCAATATCAGGAAGATGTACCTAATATTTTGTACATTCAGTGTAATTTAAATATTGCTTGAAATGGTGAAAACACATTCTTTCAGCTTTTCAAACAGTAACATGTCTGTGATGTGGTTTAAGCTGTATTGGCCATGATGAATCAATACAATGTTATTACAAATCAAGACATTTACAGGGGGGGGAAACGGACAAATCACTCTCGGAGTAATATAGTCACACGTGACTCATCTGCAGATGATATATTGAGTCCTATAGACATCTGTGAAGAAATGAAGTTGGCAGTAGATATCTTCCAGAAGGCCCCAACAACAAGTGATTCATCTGTCTATGTCACGTACTGTGTCCTGTTATCTCTGTGGAGGAAGGATCATTCGTAGCCTCTCTAGCGTTTGTCGGCATGGTCTTGCGATTGATTCGATTACTAGCCAGGTCATGGAAATCCTGGATATCAGCCCTGGATTATGACAAAGCTCTATGTCAATCACACGTGGACCCGTGGCTTAATATTAGTCGTTTGGGTTTGTGTAATGGAGAGCCAGCGTGCCACACCTGCTTTCCAATAATCAGACATCAAACCATGACCCAGAAAATGCAAGGATTGGTGTAGCAACTGGTCCTTTGAGAGACACGTTCTGTGTTAGAGCAGGCCTATTAAGGTCTATATTACAAAAACGGAGAAAGAATAAGCTGTAGCTGCGGCACTTATAGAAGACAGCTACAGCACAGATGCATGCAGGGTAGGAATAACTTCTGCCGTCTAAATAGATGTTCCTTCAGGGCAGGGGATTCAGTGACTCGCCCAGGGCCAAGAGCAACACACGAGATCTTTTTTCCCCCTCTCGCCAAAGCATAGGATCATTTACTCCATACCGCAGCAGTGTACAGATGATTTTTCAATCTCCATGTTCCTCCTGGGTTTCCTGAAACATCTTGAGACTTTTGCACTGAGTAATGGATTTTTCTGACTGCCGCGGCAGCTTGTAGACACAATTTACAACCTCCGCTATCCTCAGAAAGCACTATGAAATACACAAGTGTCAATAGCTATATCGAAATGTCCACAGGGATGGCTACAGTAAAAATGGCAGCGCAAGGTTTACTGCAATATTTTGCAGTGTAGCTTTCATTTCTGTTAGAGCTGAGAAATTCTGCATATCCTCAGAATCAAAAGAAATATATATATTAGATCATGTGTGTATTCCTGATAGTTTAAGATATCCATGCCTCCAGGGAAAAAACCCCCACAGATAAACAAGACAATCTTGTTACAGCAAATAACCCAGACTACAGGAGTGACGGGTTTCAAACTGGGCCACTTCCTCCTAAAAGTGTGCGCTCTGAGCCTATGCAGCGTTGGCTTCAATAATATTTTACTGTGTAATTCCCTGCATAAATGACCTGCGGGGCTCCAGGTGTCATTAGAAAGATACTTTCGCAGTATGTGTTTTATTGGCAGTGTTAATTTAATGAGGGCCGTTAAGTTAAGTGGAGGTGTATGGTGCCAGCGAGCAT
>OMLI01060288.1:0-14346 GCA_900302605.1 Rondeletia loricata
TGCAATGTGCCCCATTGAGTGAATTATGTAGTGCACTTCCTTTACAGGATCAATGTGTGCAGCATGTATGTGTGTGTGTGTGTGTGTGTGTGTGTGTGTGTGTGCGTGCATGCGTGCGTGTGCGTGTGTGCGTGTGTGTGTGTGTGTGTGTGTGTGTGTGTGAATGACAGCTCTCCCATGTAGTGGGTAAATATTGTAGAAGGCCAGAGTCTCTGGAGTGAGCACTGTGGATCTGTGATCTCTGATCTGTGAGGGAACTCAGCAGGACACTATCCCTGACTCCACTATCGTATCAGCCGTAGACATAAACTCACATTTGCTGGGCTCCCTCTGTCTCCTGCTACAAGAGGTTTAGCATGTCTGATGACTTGCAGTCTAATTGCAGTTGGAATCTATGAACTATGGGTAAAAAGGAACGCAGAGTTATAGCTTAAGAACAAGAAAAGTGCTTTAAACTGAAAAGAGCAAACATTGAATCATTGTTAAAAGGATGTTAAGTTAAATTCATTAATATTGAAGCTTCAGCTTCGTTGAGACGGTTTTAAGTCAGATCGTATCAGCCTTTAAGATCTGACTTTAAGATTTTATATGCAGTTTATGCAAGCAAAATGGGCCACCGCCACATTGAGATCTCGCCTCACTCTTCATGGAAAGCTTTCTTAAAAACGACTGATAAAAGCCAAGGGCATCTTTAAGAATTGACACACTCTTTAAAACATACATCTCATGAAAAAGACTTAAAGAGGGAGGGCCAGTTGCAAATTTAATATAACTTGGGGGATGCAGCAGTGAAATACCATCAGCGGAGGCTGTTCACAAAGTAGCTGCCTGAGTCTGAGAGAATACTGCGCTCACATCACATCTAAAAGGCAAACACACTGGCAGACAGAGGCGAGGCAGGCAAGACTGATGAAGAGTGAGGAGGAGAGGCAAGCTCAAGTGAGCTGGAGAGATATATCCCTATTTCACCTTTTTGTATCACTTGCTTTTGTACTATATGTCCATTCAGACAAGAGGCCTTTATGGCATGAAAGTAAAAGTTTGATGAGATCATCAAGTAAATAAGAGAAAAGAGGATGAAAAAGGTTTGCTACAGCCAAAAAACAAAGGAACCTGGACAAAATAACTCCAGATTTGATCATCTCAACACATGAGAAACTTAAATGTAATTCTCTTCACTCCTATTTTGATGCACTTTTTTATCCCATAAATATTTGATGAAATGGGCCCAAACCAAAGCTATATAACACTCCTGCATAACTGATGCTCACACCCGTGAGCCATCAACATTAGGGGCGTGATTGAGTGCATTCAAATGAATTCAAACAGCACATTGATTACTTGATGGAATAAATGGGTGCTTCCCACCACCTTCCCCTTCATTCTTCAACTCTGCACACATGCAATAGATCCCAGGGAAACCAGCATTGTTTTCACATGTGGGCCAGAGAGAGGGGAGAATGGCATGGACAAGACCATGGCAAATTTTCTTTTTTGTCTTCCCGTAAATTTTAAAATGATGTGTACAGTCGATCTCTGTGGGAAGTTAATTAGGTTCATAGATTGCTCCAGGTATTCTTCAGGTATTCAGAATGTCATGCTCTCCAGAATAGAACCCGGTGACCTCACTCTGCTCCAAACACACCGCTGTTATTGGGAGCTGCTAATTATTCTAACTATGTCAGGGGTGCGCAGTTTTGCCCGGTAGTAACAAAGTGAAAAGGAATAATAATTGGAAGATCTAATGAGATGAGGCTAGTAGACACAAAGCAGCTAGCCTACATAGTAAAAAGTTAATGCAATTTACAATAGTCGCTGTGATCCTTTGAGGCAGACGTTCAGCCTTCAACCCTTCAACAACCACTGCTATCATTTCAGCAAGGCTTGACTTTCTTGCAACCTTAAATCATCATTATTTGCCTGCCATTGGCCAATTGGTCTAGAGAACAGTAGATGATGTTCTCAGTACTGTTCTCTCCGTGTTAACATTAATATTGTCAGAACCACAGAGTCACTGGCATTGCAATTAATGAAAGTTAGCAAAAAGCCAATGCGGCCTTTCTCCAGTAGCTCTATACCAGTAACTGAAGTAGCTTCAGGATCAGCCTTAGGCGTCTCCCAGCTGTCAAAGTTGGGAGGATGCACAATGAGGCCACTCATCTTCCGCTGAACAAGTTGTTCAACTGAGAGCAGGTATAGGACCTGCAGGGGGTTTTGTATATAGGCACTGGAGGCTGGGAGAAGCAGAACCTCTCATTAGGACCTTCAGACAGCATTAGTTCCTCTGTCAACATTTTACACCAGCCAATTCCCTTCCTTCTCCACCTCCGTTTTCCCTCTGTGGAGCAGCTGTCTTAAGAATAGTGAAATCTAACATAAACATGAATAAATAAATTTTCCATCTAATCACTCAGTTCATACTTTCCCACCTTTCAGACATATTTTATTTAAACAAAAGACATCAATGTTTGAATAATAAATGAAGGGGCCGCTCCATGCCAATTGCTTTAAAATGTTAAGCTTGAACTAAAACCTCATAATGAAGCTGATCCGCAGAGACCAAGGTCAAAAGTAAAAATCATTTTGGTAATCCGATGTACAACAGTTCCCTCACACGGTGGCATAATTAACTTGAATATATTAATTCTTTAGCACATTGCTTATTGAATTATACATCCTCAATTTGCCTTTGTCTATACAGTATATTGAGCAATGATGGTGAATGATGAGTAGTAGATAAGACCTGTGGCATACCTGGAGCCCCGGAGCGTGAATTATTATCTCCTACTCATTGAAGGACATTCTGTTGGGTTCAGGGAAATCATGAACCCCTCCTGATTGGCCTATTTGTCTGAGTAAGCTGTAATTGCAGGAAAAGTTTCAATATTTTAAGTCATATTGTTAAAACTGAGTACACTGAGGCTGCATGTTAACTGACACCCAGAGAGAACATTGTTCGCAATGCTCTCAATAATCATAAATGTTCAATCTACATCAGCGAATGTATTTTCAGTGATTTGCTGCACATAGAGCAAAAGCATATAGCAAAGGCACTACAGGCGACTGTGTTCAATATCAGCCGACTCATCCTGTATTTTCATTTATTTTCATGACTAGTTAATAGTTAATAATGAATAGTTGCTTCATTAGCACAGAGCAATCAGTCAGAACGATGCTTTATCAAAAATAATATGAATACATCAAAATGCCTTTTCTGTGGAGCCTAACACAAGTTCCCTGCTATTTTTGATATCTGTATTTAATGCTTCAAAAATATTAGTTTTCTTGTCTAATGTAGATTTTGTGCCAGATAGGTCAAAGATAGGTTATGATGGCACTTCCCGTTCTGTTGCACAATACAAACAATTAATTTGAAACAGGTGTGATTGAACATTAAGCAACAAATAGAAAAACTGTGTCGGCCCATCTGAAAAGGCATCTATATTCATGACTCAGTGGTTTTGATAAGCTTCTATATTTTCAAGGTTATCTGTGTTATTGGGTTTGGACACAATTAAACTTCTGGGCACCATTGTCGGTCAGCAGCCAGTCAAACGCTATCATTGTTATAACCATATGTCCTGTCTATTGCTCCAATACCATTGCTGCTGCAGGTAGTTCAGCAGGTAATGTGCTTGCTAGCATTCTGAACACACATTTGAGAGTATTGGATCAAGCACCCTATATACAAAGAAGCACACGATTTTCTGTGTGACTGGGTTGATCAGTGATGTAGAGATCAATTTATTGGGCTAATCTTCAACGCTAAAACAGATTTTTTTTATTTTTATTCCATTAACCCATATTCCCTTCTCTTTGAGCGCTAGCAGAATGTCAGTTTGACAAAGACAACGACATTGTAAAACTTTCCCATTGTCTTGTCAGTCATGCCTGAAGAACTCAGATTCACATCTCTTATACTCACTTTTGATCCACAAAAAATGGCAAAGATTCTTTTATATTCAAATGAGAACGTTAACATTAGACATCCAGCATCACAAAGTCCCTCTCCGTTAGCATCTCATTTGAATATCTCATATCTTCAAGACACAGCTCAGTTAGAGTCATCTGGGCTTTTGTCCCCAGCACGGGACACCACAGGCGAGTCAGAGAGGTGTCACACATCCAGCCTAGTAATTTGTCATGAAAGAACCCTTTCCCGGGATGAAGGTAACGAGCTGTCAAGGTGATAATGGCTAGCATAAACATAGCTGATTAATTAGAATCCAGGTGAGGTAGGGTGAGGCCACACTGTTGAGAGAATTCATAATTAGCAAATATGTTACATATACTCCTCCGAATATATTGTTAGCAAAGGCAAAACAATTATGATGGTGTGAATATCAACAAGGAGAGACTGATAAGGAGTCTCCCAGTGGCACCTGTAACAACCTCAAAGAGAATGCATTATAAATACAAAAGGCAAGCCGTTCTCTATTAGGGATGAAGACCAAAAGGCACTCTGACAATAACATGTCAGTATCTCTTAGAGTGCGCACCAGCTCCCTCAGACGCCTCAAACATGCCAAACAAAATGAAAATGACTTGCCCCTGCACAGAAATTTGGCACAGAGTGAAAACTTTCCACAGTGGCTTTTCTCAAAGGACCGAGTTGTCTCTTTTTAGGCTTTGACAATACATTACAACTAATCTGTCTACACTGTTAACTGGGAGAAGAGCAAGCTTTTATTGTGTCAGTCTCATAATTCCATTTCAATACTGTAATTAGCGAATGAAAATCTAGATCAAACATCGCTATAATTGTGAATTTGATCTCGTTCCTGAAGCCTAACAAAAAAAAATCTGTTTAAATGTGAAAACTGTCAGACGAGGGTGAGACCAGGCAGTCAGACTAGCCTTTTGCACTGCCTGAGGAAGACCTGTTTGGTCTTGCATACACCAGTTTGTTCTGTCCTTTGATCTTTTGAGAGTGTGCCATTACGTAATTAATTTTACGCGTATTTGTAAGCAAAGAAGCTCATATTTGTTTTTCTGTAGTCAGACTACCTATGGCTAGGTAGCTTTTACAGAAGGCCTACTAAGCCGTGATTGTAATTAGCATAGACGCACATGGATGGTGGGGTGACAGTAGACATATAGGATACCAACTCTTCAGTCGCAGTCTATATTGCTCAAACGTGGCTTTATTTGATACTGTGTGCAATGTTGGAATTTCCTTTTTGTGGTTATGGAACTAGATGCCCTTTAATTGCAAATTGACTACGCAGGAGATTTTGGAATAGGCCTATTTGTAAATGCAGTCTGAGTTTCATATTCTAGTCATCCAAACATTTCACAGGTTCAAAAGGCCTCAGTTCCTGCCTCTTGAGAGAGATCACACCAACATCCCAGAATCAGGATGTTTTGGTCTGGATTTACAGTCGATTTTTATTATTAGCTTGGCTAAATGCTGGATGGTAACCAGATGATATACTATGGTGAGACGCATCAATGCATTTCACCATAACTCTGCCAGTTCGTGTTATATAAAATATGAGATGTTAAGATGCTGTACACATATCGTCTGGTGTCTCTTAACTGACATTTAAAAAATTCTAAATCACACAAGTGCAAGTGAGCAGCAAAATGAGGAAGACCTTGCAGTCAGGGATGTTGAAGGGAAAACACATTTGGAGGGAGCACTATACTCAGCACTATATCCCAGCCATAGAAATGCCATAATGCAAAACCAATGATGCTTTGTTCTATTGTACTGTATGTACAAATCAATTCACATTTATTTTATATAGAGCCCTTGGGAGAAATGCTATTTATTCCTCAAAATAAAACAAAACTCCACTCTACAAACCTATCTACTAAATACAGAGACGGAAATGAATAAATATGAAGAATGTTATTGACCATACTTGATTGAGGCACAGGTAGGCCTGAAGGATAATGTTATCACCTTCATAATTCCCCACTGTTCCATGTTTGTTTGAGTGCAACAAGAAACCCAGGCTTCATTCATGTTTTCAGCTTGGTGTCATACACGACCAAAGACTGAGCATGTCTCATTTTGTTCATTTCTCTGAGGAGACGTTACACCATATCCACCACAGGAGCACAAACTGTCTGGTTCAGTCCAGAGAATGGTACGGTCCGCTTGGTGTACCTGCAGGCAGACAAATGGGCTGTCTGTTTCTCAGTAGAGGCACCATGCACCACCATGCACAGGTCCTGAGGGCTTACAGTTATGTTACATTGGACACATAAAGCAACGGCCAGGTAAAACTATTCAGGTTTCACTAATGTGTTGTCTTTTTCACAGACAACACATTTATTAGGCCAACAATGCTGTAGCTTTTGTAGCCTACTACCATCTCTTGCTCGCAGAACTAAGATCATAGAAAAGAAATAACATATAGAAAGGCATTCTTTTTCTAATGAATGGTTCAAATGTTATTGTACATTCAAAATGCAGGTGCTCTTTTTTGTGCTGAAGTTTTCATCCAACTCTGAAGAGTAAACGCTTAGTAAGTGATTCATTTGATTTTTAAAATAACTCATATTTTGGCTCAGATTAGTCAATGAATTCCATAGTAAAGAAAACACAAGTCTTTGTTAATCAATATTTCTTTGTGCAAAATGTTAAATGGTGCAGAAATGTGGCAATTATTATTTAGTAGGTGAATCATGCATGCCAGTTTTAAGACTCTGTGCAGTCTAATTCACTGTAGAATTTTTTTTTCATCGCCCACCATACCATTTTTTAAATACATGTTTTGATAAATGTTGCCCATTATCTACAGGTCAGATATAATAACTCATAAATATGAAACAGAGAAGATGATTCCCCATGGACTTCTATTAAATATGACCCCAGTGCATCCCCCATCTCTATAAATTAACAGTAGGTAAATTAGAGAATTAACCAAAACTGCACAGAATCTAACAAAAAAAAACAGCCACATTCAACAAGTTAGCATTTACAATCTTTTATCAGAGTGGCTCAGCAGATTTAGTATAAGTTTCAGGAGCCCTGACTTTAATTTCCCTTAGCATTGCAGATCCATGGATGAAACCATTTCCATTTCTCTCCCCTCAGGCTCCTATGGTGCTGCTCTGGTTCCTGCTGCTAAGGGGTAGCCGCCACCACCCCCCTTATTTACCTGCTCGGTGGTGCGGCCCGGGCCTTGGTCAGGAAGTGCTGAAGCTGATCCAGCTTATCGGGCTGGCTCCTCCGGGGGCTTCTGCCACCATATGGCTGACCCAGGCCCTGCAGCCTCCCCAGGGGGGACTCGCGCCTGGATCAGAGTAAGGATTCTAAGTATAAGGCTCTCCCCATATCCCCCTCCACCCCCAGCATGACAACACAGATGTTGTGCTTCAGCAAATTCCTGAAAATGAGAAATATAGAGGGGTGAGGAATAAGAAGAGGAGGGGGTATTGGAACCATGCAAAGAGGTTAATTTGGATGCATCAACCCTTTAACACACTTCATTTCCTGGCTGATGTCAGATATGAGAGAAATCAGTTAGTGAAGTAGGTTTTCTTTTCCAGAGCATAACAACAATTCATAGTAGGATGGAATGCTCTACCAGTGGCAGCACGCACCACATTCACAACACTTTTTGGGAGATGCACTTTCCAGCTGTTTCACTTTTCCAGGCAGTGCCCTGACATTTTGAATATGCTTTCACCCGTGGTTTCAATGGTCCTGTGCCAATATTTGCATGCCTTTTGTCCCCAAAGGCAACAAAAGGGGATAGAGAAGAGATGGAGGGGGAAAAAGTCAACAGTTTTTCCACCAGCCAAAGCTGTATCTAAATGTGTCTTACATCTCTGCACCCTGCTAGGCCCCCCATCCCTCTCACCCCTCGTTCCTCTTGCCTCCTGGAGGGCAGAATGATTGAGGGGCCCTACCCCGGCCTTTTATCCTGCAAGCGAAGGTCTGCCTCTCTCCATAGTCAAAGACAGCAACTGTAAAGGTATAGTGAAGAGGAGGGAAGCGAAGGGGAGGGACGTGAAGTGTCACGTATTCCCCTGAAGCACAATGAGACATTCACAGGTTGGATGCAAGGATATGGAAAGTCATTATTTGCAGGCCTAAAGGGAAATAGTTGTTACATGGGCCAGATGGTATATCAACAACAAGCAAAAAGGCCACCCTATTAGAATCCTCTGTAGTATAGTGGTTTGCTATCAAAGACCTACAAAGGCCTTCTTCTGGCTACCTTGTTATCTAATTTGTGTATGTTTATTTATGTGCCATGTGCATTGGTTGCCCGTGGGAGTTTGGAGATGTCATTTACATGTTTGAGTACACCAGGGCTGCTTATAGAACATAAGCAGCATTTAACATGTGTGTGAACATGTGAACAAATAGTGCTGCATAAACAACCATTCTCTGACTTAAAGGGAAAACCCACCCTTTGTGTAATCTTGGATGGTTTAATCATTATTTGTAAATATAAACAACTAACTAGAATCCATAGAACCATACATCTTAATCTTAAATTTTGATTATGACCTTCACTTAGTGCAATTTTAGATACTCATCATATTTTTTGTATTATTCAAAATACTTGATTGACCAAGTTTGGTCAATAAGAAAAAAGACAGCCTGGAAAATGCAAAAGGCCTTTTAAGAGCAGGAGATTTGGATTAAAGCATATGCAAAAGAAATACATGACAACAAGACACATACTAGAAATCACTAACAGATAAGGGCAACAAATAGGAGAGCAATGCAATTTCAGTCCAAACATTCAGGTGCAGAGCCCAAAAGAGAACCAAGACAGTTAAAAGCAACAAAAGAACAAGGGAGATAGAAGACAGAGGGACATCAGGTTACAGTTATTGCTGGGTTTAGAAGCAAAAGCAATTATCAGCGAGAACATCAGTAAAAGCATGCAGCTGTTGACATAAAAATGTCCCTGCTTTGCAGCTCATTCCAGTTGCTGGCAGCAGTAAATTGTAATGAGGAGTGCCTGATGGAGGCGTTCGCTCTGGGGACTTCTAACTGATGGGCAGATCGGGTATTGTAAGTGGCAGAGGAGATTTGTAACATGCTTAGGTTTGTAATCTAATCTATGTTGTCATCAAATGACATTATCAGGAGCTGTTTCATTGACAATGTATAGGAGGATAAGGCAATGTACTCATAAAATGCTTGCTTGAGCGTTATTACACTCAAAATAGTTTTATTTCATCGATGTGTGAACTAGTCTACTGTCAGTGTGTCTTCTTATGATTATCAATGGAGGAGCACTGGATAATGTCAACTGATAACATCACCAATTGGAGTCATGACACTTTTGTTTCTGGCTGTGTGAGAAACACCCAAATTGTCACTTAACTCTCCATCATCATAGGAATACGTTTTGCTTTCAAGTTCTGAATCACCCATCTCTAAATAATGTAAACGTCTTGTACGAATATGTGCAGTAATTAAACCTTTCAAGGTATGTGATTGATTCAACCAATCTATTGATGATCTTTTGATATTTTCATGTTTTAATCTTAAAATGTGTGCACATAAATCCCAATGAGGGGGTTAGATATTGTTTATTCAGTTTAACAAATACAATTTAAAGAAAATATAGAATAAGTTTAATGACTTTCTTATTTCTAGTTGGTTTTTTTTTACCTAGTTTTGGTGATAGTGCTAGAGATGGTGATGATTGTTATGTTTGCAGTTACAGCAGTGCCATGCTGCAGGCAGGAATGGCATAATGTTTATATGGTTTGTAGGGACACCTATTGGCTGAATTTGCAAACTACACTCTATTTGTTCCATATGCACACATATGATGAAAATGTCCCACCAATCAAGAGTGCATTCCTTTAATTTGTGTAGTTCATTAACGTTGAATAGCAAACAAGATTTGTCATACATAATGGATAACAATTAAAGTGCCATGCATACTCTATCTCTTTTTCTAAAAAACAGGGCTAGAGTTTTTCGACTTTTAATTCAGAGTGCAGTCACAGACAGAGCAGTCAAGTCAGCCTGTTAGGAATAAAAAGCATTGCTTCCTTAGGACATACTAATGAATCATGTATAAAAGATAATCATTATTGGTTTATAAACGCTAGAGTCTCGCAAGCCACAAGCACACAGCTCAGTCCCAGGATATGCAACAACTAGTAATATTGTAATTAAAACTAGAAACATGGCTGAAATTCTCAGACTTCAGAAAACAGAATAACACAGCTATCATGTACTTCTAGATTACATGAAAAGTGTGAGTACAGCTACTAATCTTCTCTTTCAAAATGTTCTTTTCAAAAAATTCTCTTTTTGAGCTCTTCTGAACTGTTTTTTTCATTCATCATGGATCCACTTTGCTGTTTTTTTCAAGAATTCTATTTTGAAATAACAGAAAGTATATAACTGAGATGTTTGTCTGTAAAATAGTGAGTAGGGATTGTATCCGTCTTGCTTACTAGAGAATGTTGGCTTTGGTTTTTGTCATGTTACCTTGTTCTTGTCTTTGGGGACCGGTAAAACACTATGGTGGAGGAATGAATAGAAGAAAAAAAAAGAAGAGAAGAAAAATAAGAGTCAGGTACTAAAAAAAGGTAACACTTTAATGTTATATTCATTTACCATCTGTTCATGTCCAGGGTGTTCAACAGGTGTCGTTTGCTATGGTGAGTCCTTCGTAACAGCAAAAAGACTTTCCTCATGATTCAGTTTCACCTTTCATGGACCAGCTACCTTTGAAAGAGTGAGTGTATACAATAAATAGAATAATTCATGATTGTGTCATTAAAAATGAAAAGTTTCTTTTCCTCATACTTGGGATGTGTTTTGAAATTATACATAATGGACCATAGATGTTCAGAAGTTTTCTAAACCTCCTCTAGCTACGTTGGGAGACGTACATGAATCCCCCCTTGCGTTTCACAGGAGAGGGGTACCAGGGCTTTAATTATGTGCGGAGCTTGGATCATTAGCATGGATGGGGGTGCAGTATGGAGCGTCCTCGTCTCCAGTCAAGGCTCTGTGTGTCGACCACCCCCTCCTTTCCCCTCCTTCTCCTCCTTCTCCTCTCATGTCACAAACGAGCCCAGGTTAACAAGCATAGGCACGGTAACTTCATGCTGTTCATTTGTAAATACGTGTATGAGATTGTCAGTTAATACAGGTTATGGGCAATTTAAAGGATGGTTACTAAATTAATTTGAAATATAGCTCATGGGACATTATTTTCATTGTATTGTTGACTTGTATTATGCTGTTTAAGGTTTTTTTTGGAAGTTACTAACCTGTTTGATAACAGATGTGATGTTTGATGGTTAAGTTTAAATGGAATTATACTCTAACCTAGCGTTCTCGAGGTAAGAATAAAAACAAAACCTCTAATTACATGTCTTGTTATGAACCCATGATCAATCCCACTGAAGAAACCCAGTTCTACATGGCTGCAGTGCTGGAAACACACCGGGTGTTACCATGACACAGATACATGTAACACTCACACACATTTATCCCAACCCAGTTCTAAACTTTCTCAATTATTCATTAATATGAAATTGTGTTTGTCTCAAGTGGAACAGTGCGATTTCCTCCTGTGACATGCAGGCATTGTTTGGCCCCTCTCCAGGGCCACTGTCACTCCTTTGCCAATTTCTCTGTCGACACATATTGTTCAGGAATCCATTTCCCTCCTGATAGTTTGGAGAGCCCTGATTTGTCCTAATCCTGCGACCATTTGTAATACAGAAGACTGGGATAAATAATAAATTGTGTATGACAGAGTCAAAGGAACAAAAATGGGACTCACGAACAAATGGTTTGCTTTATGGTTGGAAAAAAAGAAAGTTCTTTATCAAATCATGATATGTATATTCACTGTTGAAATGAATAATAATAAGTAGAATGTGGGAGAAATATGTAGAACAAAAATAACTTGTATGAGGCTGCTATCTGCTATGAAAGCTTCATAACTGTGCTGCTCATTGTGAGAATCATTGTATATGTTGTTGAATATCATGTGGCAGATATGGATAGCAACTACGTGTAAATCATATGCTGTGGGCATTATGTGCAATTTTAATGCATGAGCTATAAATAGAAACTGAAGAGACTTAAAATAACTGTGAATATTACCAATACATGTCTTAATTATGATACAGGAATAAGCTTTTTTATCAGCTTTGAATTTGGGGTCGCTATTGTAGCTTGGGACCATCGAAGATGAGGGATAGATGTGATAGAAAAGCTATTTCATGAAAGAGCCAATGAATAGAAAAATAAAAATAACTTTAAAACTCTGCATATGGCCCTTAGTGGAAGGAATTTTCTATATGTTCTAACATTTTATAAAAAATGCTACTTTGATAGGTTTGTCATGAGCAATATACATTGATTTGTTGTCTGTGATGTGATTTAGATTTGCGTGTGTGAGTATGTGAATAAAATAACTCAGGCTGTAAAATGTGTGTAAAATTGCAGACCCTGAATAAAGACTTGTATCAGAATGATATTGTGGTGTGCATTGTTGGATTGTGATATCAATGTTAATAAAATCTGATTTAGCAGAAATATTGTAGAAAATGCATGACATAATCTGTCAATACATTCCTTTTCAGGAGCTTATCTATTTGGGCCACAGATCTGCAGAAATGTAATTTGGGGAATGATGAAAAATAACTTCTTATTGAAATAAAACAATTCATATATTGATCATAGTTCTTCAGAGACTTTTCCATGATGGATGGATTCACTGTACTGTAATTCTGTTGCACAGATAAAACAATAATAATCATATAGTAAATACAGTGTAATGTCATGCTAGCACATGGTCAAACTGAAAACCCAAAGAAATGTGGAAGTGACCTCTCCCAGCATTTCCCAGTTGCAGAATTTTCACTGAATGCTACACAGTATGAATTCCTACATCATTTGGGAACACTCTGTCGTGTGATCTTCTGTAAGCGCTGTTCATTCAGAATCCTGCAAAGGGCTAGTGGATAACTTTAATAAAAGATCTGTGATGCTAAAGACTCTCTCATAAAACAACACTCATCCATTTTAATGCTCAGAAATTTCCATTTCAGTTTCCTTTGTAATTGAGATTCATTTTGTAGAAACTAAATTAGTTTGAATAGTATAATTTGTAAATATATGTTAATTAACCCCTTATTCAGAGCCAAATGAAATTCAAACTGACCTGTAAGGCAGATAGACTCGGGTCCTGTCTATGAATTAAGGCAAATAAAAACACTCCTGCACAGTTTACTTTTTTGCATACTCAGTTGTTCTTAGTTAGGCGAAGGTCTTAATTGCATTGTCGTTAGTGTGTCTAATAATCGCCGGGGGACATTTGGGTTTATGAACCTATGCGGGCTTCTACTATCCATGTATGTGTGTAAAACCTGCAGAAGGAAAACCACAGGAAAAGGATGCCCACCACTGCTCCTTAATTTAAGGAGAGATTAATAAAGCAGTTGCTAGACTTGCAGTTTGTTCTCCCTAAGGGTTGTATTTTAATAATCTTAGAGAAACAGGGTTCATCTGTGGAGACTTGCCCTTGTGAAAGACTGACAAAACTTAAAAGGCTTGTCTTAAAAGATCACTGATTTGGTGCTGTTACTTGTCGTCTATAATTTACTGTAAGTTTCATGCAGATTAAATGTTAAAAGAAAGTCTATCTTTACAGTGTAAAATACTGTGCTGCCTGGTGGACTGAACTGCTAATGAAATGGCCTGTAGATGGGAGACAGGGAAGGAAGTGATGCTCAGGCTCTCTAGTTCTTGGGTGGTGAATGAGGAAGGATATGAAAGAGAAGAAGAAGCAAGTCTGATAACCTCCAGTACAGAGATAAACCCCTGTGGTTATGCTTTCACCACAGGCCGTGCAACTTTTGTAATAGAGCACAAACACACAGTCCTTTTTTATATAACAAATATTTTAATTTAATATCAAGGAAGTAATTTCATATCTTCTTAAAGGGATAGTGCGGCCATTTAAAAATTTTTGATATTTAAGTTAGCCCCAAAGTGGTACGTAGGACTGTTGTGATTGTATCCTCACCTCACTGTTCTAGCTGTACTGGATTGGACCAATGCTAACAATTAGCATGTTGCCATTGGGCAGAATGTCCCCCCCCCGCTAGCCATCTTTAAAATAACCGTCTAAATCCACTCAAATAAGGTTTAACAGCACATTTACAAGTGTCGCGGTTGGAAACGAAAATGCACATATGATTACGGAATGCACAAGGACGATATTTTCACTAAAATTGCTGTTCACGACTCTGCCGTTTCAGCTTCCAACTTTCGTTTCAGTCTGAGAGTCGGTAACTCTTTTTCTCTCTTTCTGGTATCACTCCGCACGAACACTGTGAGACGGAAGTATCCACCAATACAAATCAAAGAAGGCTCTTTGAGTA